>JAWMAG010000008.1:13035000-13152500 GCA_037013455.1 Ceratitis rosa | reverse complement strand
GCTTAGAGTTGTTAACGCAACCCAACAGTGCATTGGCAACATAATGGAGCAACTTCGCGGCAGCGACGACAACGACGACAACGTCAGCATATGGGTGCGATAAATGTCGTCGTCAATGGTAATAGACAAAGCCCTGGCATTGTTTGCGTCAATACTGTTGGGCTACAGTCTAAGCGCTATCGTTACTTATTTTTTTTTTATTTTTTCTCTGTCAGTTTTCTGGCGTGTTGAGTGCTGCATTTCACCCAAAACGCCAACGCTGTCAACAAACAACAAACACACTTAGGAAAGTCTCAGTCCACATCCAGTCCATAAAGGCATGAGACAGTTCGGCAGCGATCGCCGCCACAAGACATTTTGCGATCAATACGATGTGATAATTGCAACAAAGAACAACAACAACAACAACAACAACAACAGCCAGGAGTGGTAGTGATGCATGTGAAATAGAAATAGGCAAACAGTTGATTGCATTGTCTGCTGGAGACAGTTGAGAGAGTATTGCACTATACAAACGCACACGCACACACATACATAAACCGCCAAATGAGAAGTGATCTTTAAACGATCGATCGATAGTTTTTTTCTTACTTTCTTTCTTTTTTATTTGTGGACGCGCTACAAATGTGTGTTGGTGGCAGGTCAGAATTGTTTGCTGCACGTAATGGGAATACAAACTGGCTGATTGGTTGCTAGGTTGCTAGGTTGGATGGCTGTTTGGCCGGCCGAAGGTGCTGACGGTGCTGGTGGAGTGCTTGCTGTGTGTGAAGTGAGTGAGTGAAGTGGGCCTGTGGTGTGATAACAAATTGTGGAAAATGAAATAAGTGTGTGTCTGTGTGGGAAGTGTAAATATTTTTTCCTACTTACCGTTTGTATACACATACCATATATGAGACAAGTACTCTTAATGCCGTTGCACGCAGAGGCCATCGCAGGCACTTCCTGGCATATGAACTTTGTTCTGCTAAGATCATTTCGGTTAACGGTTGTGGTGCAGTGACGAATTCCTACATATCTCTGGTACGGTTCCACTTCGCAATGTGATGCTAAGAAAGCAAATTGAAAAGCCATATATGCCATTGGTCTCACACACCAACACTTCTGTCAACCATTTTTTTAATTTGCTTTTGATATATTCAAGAACAGAATTTCTAAAGGAGCAGATCGTTGGTTTTTACGCCTCCTAACTAGAGCTCGGTGCCACTAAAGTAAGCTCTAAGGCATGAGAGTTGAGACCCGAACTAAAAACGACTCAGTCTTGGGTTCCTGAAAATTACAGGTTCGACCACCGGGTCTGGTCCCCTTGTTACATATGTCCAAATCGTTGGTTTCTACGCCTCCTAACTAGAGCTCGGTGCCACTAAAGTAAGCTCTAAGGCATGAGAGTTGAGACCCGAATAAGAAACGACTCAGTCTTCGGTTCCTGAAAATTACAGGTTCGACCAACGAGTCTGGTTCCCTTGTTACATATGTCCAAATTTTATATGGAAGCTGTATTTAGAAAAAAAGAAAAAAAATGTAAATTATTAACTTCAGTTTTGTTTTTTTCTTTTTCAAATATCGAGCTTTTAAAAAATCATTTTGAAAATTAATGAACCATGAGCTATACATAAATGAATGTCCATAATTTTACCCCAACCACGAACTAAATTACTTTGAAAACTTGTTTTTTGTCTTCGCTGCCAGTAACTTTTGCTCAACAACAACATTTTTCTGCATATCGCCAATGCAACCCAACACAATGAGGCAGGCAACATACTTGTGCCAAGCAACCAGTAGTCGTTGGTGGGTGTTATTTATTTTTTGTTAAACTTTTCTTAGTATCTATTGTTGTACGAAAGTTACTTTAGCGATTGCTGCTTACGCTTTAATGTTGTCAAAAACAACAACAACAACAGGTTGTGCTACCTTCGCTATGGCAAGCACTTGGCCACAGCTACTGTGCTTCTGGCAAGACAAATTTCTACGAGAGTGCTTGCGCAGATAGAACTGAATTCTTCTACGCCACACATGCGCTCTGCGTTTGCTCTGACACACATGCCCCGTAGCCACGCCAGCTGAAGCGACGTGCAACGATTCGTGCCACTTTTAGGCTAACTTCCACCTAAATATTTCGGTTTATGGCTTTACGATCCGCCAAGCGCATGCGCCACACGCTTTGTGGGAGCAGTTAAGACCTAACAAAAAAAAAAGAAAGGAAATTTTATTTTTTCCCTCACAAGAACTGTGCTTTTTTTTTGCTTCAGTGCCATTTGGCGTGGACTTTGACTAATTGAAATTCTGCGGTTGTTGCAGCTACAGCTTCCTTTGCCTATTTTTCGCATTACAAGTAAGTAAATCTGTATTTGCAAGTGAGTGCTGAGACATTTTTTTTTCTGCTTTGATAGCTGGTCTAACCTGTGGGTGAGTGGTTGCTTGAAGGCATGGAACAGATGCGTTGGCATGATTAAATTACTCTCTTATGAAATATATGCAGACCGAAAAATTCTTCACTAGAAGAATAGGCTAATAGCTTTTAGATGATAAGTTATGAAAAGCAAATTATTTAAAATTTAAATTTAAATTCAAACTTAAATTAAAATAAAAATTAAAATTGAAATTGAAATTGAAATTGAAATTGAAATTGAAATTGAAATTGAAATTGAAATTGAAATTGAAATTGAAATTGAAATTGAATTTGAAATTGAAATTGAAATTGAAATTGAAATTGAAATTGAAATTAAAATTAAAATTAAAATTAAAATTAAAATTAAAATTAAAATTAAAATTAAAATTAAAATTAAAATTAAAATCAAAATTGAAATTGAAATTGAAATTGAAATTGAAATTGAAATTTGAAATTGAAATTGAAATTGAAATTGAAATTGAAATTGAAATTGAAATTGAAATTGAAATTGAAATTGAAATTGAAATTGAAATTGAAATTGAAATTTGAAATTGAAATTGAAATTGAAATTGAAATTAAAATTGAAATTAAAATTGAAATAGAAATAGAAATTGAAATTGAAAGTGAAATTGAAAGTGAAATTGAAATTGATATATTTTATTATATTATATTTATTTTTTTAATCTATTTTACTCTATTTATTTTAATTTAGTTTTATGATTTATATTTTATTTAAATAAATGCGTGTGTAATTAAATTAAATTTAAACTCAAATAAAAAAAAATTTAAATTAAATTTAAATAAATAAAATAAAATAGATTAAAAAATAAATAAAATATAATAAAATAACTTAAAGGGGGAAATAAAATAATATAAGCTAAAAAATAAAAAAAAATTAAATAAAAAATTAAATTAAATTAAAGTAAAAAGAATTAAAATTAATTAAAATAACAATATTAAAATAAGAAAAAAAGTGGACAAAAGTGTCAAATAAAATATGAACGGTGAGTTTTGTAGCATAAATTTTGAGAAGAAAATAATTATTATAAACACGGCATCAGGCTCCGAACAATACTTAATCAATTAAGCTAAACAAAAATCTTTCCCGAGCTATGATTTTTTAAGCATTTACAAGCTTTTCAACTTCAAGAACTTCTGATTCCTATATATAAAAAGACTTGCGCTGATTTTGGTCATTTATTTGTTGGTTTTCTTGCACAAATCATTAATATCTTTTTACCTGAAATCTCAACGAATATTTATTGTAAATTTTCTTCTTCCTAAAATCAAGATTTCATATGCCATTAATATTTCATTTTATCGCAGCCTTTCACTAAGAAAGTTGTAAGCTCATAATTTCTGATATCACACATTGAAATTCCAATAAATTTTCTTCTGCAATATCAACGATATCAGAAGACAAGAAGGAATGACTTTTTTAAATGTAAGAAAAATAAAAAAAAAAATAAAAATATGAAAAAGTGTGTAAAAAATTAATAAACTCGCTCATACAAGATTGACCAGTTGTTGCCTTTCTCAAGCGCCATTTTCTGAAAGAGCTGAAGGCGAAAAAAAAAAACAAAAAAAAATCAGCATGCCAGTTGATGGCAATTGCATGTGGCGGTGGCTAAGCGCAATAAGTTCACACATTTTAATATGAGGAAAATTACGCAGTGGCTGCTAGTAATCAGCAAGAGAGGTAAATAATGCGCACGGGCGCTAAATGCTTATGAATGTAGGTATGTTTGTATGTACTTATATACTTACTTACTTTGTGGCAGGCATCATTTAAATGCACTCAGGCTGGTGTCATAAATACCTGATTTTTATTTATGTACGATATTAAGCGGTGTATATATGTATGCATATATGTATGAATGTACTCGTATGCATGCACGTATAAATTTATGTTTGCCCGCTTATATGACTTGCTTTCATGCATTTATAGTTAAAGCTCAAAAATTAAAAAAAAAAAACTCAATGAATTGAAATTATGGAAAAAAATCATAAATTCACATGAAACTCTTAATAAATGCTCGTAAATAAAATATAGTTGCACATAAAATATAAGAAAATGCTGATTAAAAGTGCAATGAGGTAAGGGGGGGGGGGGAGGGCGATTGTGAGGAAAAAGTGCTAATAGAAAAACCAAAATACCGCTAAATGTAATAAAAAAAAGAAACGTAATTTCAATAAACTCACTAAAATTATTTATGATAATTGTAATTGTTGTTACTAGCGCTTGTGCGCATGCGCAGCTCAAAATGGTGTAGTATGTCTCAGATCCAGCTGTGAATTACCAGCGAGATTAATTGCTCGACACATACAACAAATGTTGTTGCTGTTGTCGCTTACGGTGACTACAAGAGCGGTTGTTGGACTGTTGTTGTTACTGTTGCTGTTGCCGGTGGAGGTGGTATTTGCTGGCTATTGCTCTGTTATAGCAGTGGGAGTCGCATGCATGCTTTCAGCTAAGTAGATACGTACATCTAACGGCACATATGCACATATATATACGCATACATGTTGCCACAGCAACTGTGTTGCCCCATTGCATTTTTTTTTTCTTTTTTTTGTTGCTATTTTTGCAAATCACATGGCCATTTGCCATGTTGTACATGCGTTGGCGTTGCGCTGGCATTTGATTGCTTGCGAAAAAAACAGAAAAAGCAATCTGAAAAATAATCAAGCAATAAATACTAAAATGCATTCATAGTTGTTGCTCCCAAAAGACAAAAATCGCTAAAGAAGTCGAGTATAGAAAACAACAACAAAATTTTGCATTGTCAAATATGTAGCGTGATTATTGCGCTGCAGGGATCGCCCGTCAGCGAGTTAGCATTTCAGTCTACCAGTTAGTTAGCTAGCCTCAATCAGCCAGTCAGGCTCACTGTTTTACTGTAGGTTCATTGCGCTTAATTTTTCTGTGTTCTCCAAAATACTTTTCTTATTTTTTTTTTTTACTTTTTGCAAACCGACTATGTTCAAAGTCAATAAATTATAAACGAAAATCAGCAAAAGCGTAAGCTGTTTGCTTAATTTTGTGGCACAAGTATAAATAAATACACAAAAGTGTGTGTTTCCCTGTTGGAAGTGCTATTTACTTGTAAAAAAAAACATATTTATTTCAAAACTTATTTATATTTAACTAAAAAAAATATAAAAGTTATATTTTTTATTTATAATGAAAAATAAAAAAGTAATTTTTTTTTTGATATATTTAAAAAAGTTAATTTATTTTTCCAAAGAGCATAGAACTAAATTTAATTTATTTTCATGTACAATAACTCAATTTATTTTTAGCAATTTTTATTCGTAATGCAATGAAAATAATAATAATTTAAAAAAAATAATTAATTAAGTTTCAAGAAAAGAATACAGCTTATTTATATGAAATAGTAGATATTTCCCCACAGGTTATTTCATTGCAGAAATTTACTTTAAATTGTTTCCGTCCACCTTCGCCTTCGCGCACACTCGCACAATGACAGTGCGAAACGTGACTTGCATTGGTTAGTAGACACGCACGTTTTTGTAGAAACTTCTTACAGAGAGTTGAAGTAGGGTTTCAAAAATCTAAGATCAAATGTGTGGGGAGTGTTTACCAGTGGCCTGCCAATAGTAGAAAATTAAACGAAAAGGTCCACAGTTGACGAAAACAAAATTTATATTAAAAAACGGTTCCGATAATTTCAAAATCATTAAAGTATAGATTAGGGCTTTTGAAAAACCTTTCAAGAAAACACACATACTCACACCCACACTCAAGTTACCATATACACAGTGTCATTTTTAGGCTTATATGATTGAAGCGGGTACACCAAGTAGATATGCAGCGATGTGCGCTTATTATTGTCCTGACAGTTGATACCGAAAAATATTAAAATTAAATGTTTACCTTTGAAAATTTTTATTTTAATTTTAGCTTTTTATACTTCAGTTTAAATTTATTTTTAATTTTTTAATTTTTTCTTTTATATATTCTTTATTTACTAATTTATTCGAATGTATTTTAATTTTTTACCATTTAATTTCATTTTTTTAATTTAATTTAATTTATGTCCAATTTTAATTTATTTTTTTATTTAATTTATTTTATTTTGATATATTTTGATACTTTAATTTAATACAATTATTTTGTATATATGATTTTACTTAAATTATTATTTTTTATTTATATTATTTTACCTTATTTTATCTTTATTTTATTTTAATTTATATAATTTTTTATTCATTTTAATATCTTAATCTAAATCAATTTAAATTAATATATTTAGTTTCCTTATCTTATTTTGTTTTATTTTAATATAGTTAATTTTGTATCAATTATTTCATTTTTATTTATTATATTTTATTTATTTTTGATTTTATTTAATTTTTTTAATTTTATTTCATTATTAAGTAATTATATTATTTTATTTTTTTATTTCAATTAATTTATTTTATTTAACATGATTTATTTTAATTATGTTCTTTCCTAAAATCAATTTTGTTTAGTTTGTTTTATTTTAGTTTTTTTTATTTTATTTTTTATTATTTTTTGCTATTTTACATATTTCAATTACTTTATTCTTTTATTTTATATGTATTTTTATTTATTTTGTTTAATTCAATTTGATCTAATTTTATTTGTTTCAATTTAATTTTTTATTTCATTGTACGTCTTATTTTGTTTAATTTTTTTTTTTTAACTTTTATTATGTAAATTAATTTTTTTATTCCGTTTTATTGAAATACTCTGTTATATAATATTGGTTGTTTTATTATTTCATTATACTTTTATGTTTGATTTTATTTACTTTAATTTAATTTTCACTATGTTTTCTATTATTTTTTTTTTTTTAAATATTTTAGTATATAATATTTTTTATTTTACTATTTCAATTTTATTTATTTTCAATTTAAATTGATTTTATTTACTTTAATTTATTTTGTTTTGTTTTATTTCATTTTACTTTGATTTAATGCATATTTTTATACTATTAAACTTAATTTATTATTAACTTATTAATTTGTGTTTTTAATTGTTTTTATTTTTTTATTTTAATTTATTTGATTTAGTCTTGTTAAGTTTTATTTTAATTTTTATTTCCTTTTGTTTATTTTTTTATACTATATGGTTTTATGAATATTTTAAAATTTTTTGTCTTCTTTAGTTTGGGATTTTTTTCGAAAATTTCTAACGTCATTAATAACTGATGTCTGGCTCATTAAAATGAGAGCATTGTGTTGCAAGTTGTCACCAATTTTCTTTTTGCACACTTTCTAAAATTTTTATATATATTTTACTTCAATAATGTCCAATAGAGTCTTTCATGAAAATAATTTATTGAATATACCTCCACATGTAGATAAGTTTGTAATCCCTTCAGCATTGATGATTGAGCCGCCAATTTGAAAGTGTCCCCAAATGGGAGCATAAATTTATATGCCCTTAAATTTTTTAATATGTTTCACTTTTGAATAGTAATTTACACGAAGGTTGCCACTCATGTGACATATTACTTTATATAGAAATTTAATTTTTTTTATTTTACAACACCCTTCATTTCAATTAAACTTTTACTGCTATTTGTGGATTATGTATAAATTATTTGGCGCCACAAGCTAATGTATGCAATGCTTGCTCAATAAATGTATATCTGTAAGCGCAAGTGCGCCTTAGCGTCAAAAAAAATAAACAAAGTTGCTCCTCACATGTTTATCAAACGTACAAAGTTTTAAATTATAATGCAGGAAAAACTATAAAAACCGATTTTAGCGCTCATAATTCTCATGCAAATTTAGCGTTTGCGATAAAAATCTGGCATGAAAATAATATATGGAAATGTAATGAATATATGTGAAAAATAAATATAAAAAGTAGGAGGGAAATAAAAAAAGAAAAAAATAATAATAAATGAAAAGTAAAAATGATAAATAAAAATGATAAATGAAAAATAAAAATGATAAATGAAAAATGAAAACTAAAAAAGTTAACCGCAACCTGTTAAAATTGGCTAACTTTGGATAAAATCAATAAATTTGAAATCATATTTGCATTACTATATATTATTGATAATAAAATGTGAGGAAAATCATTTTCGTATAATATATAGTATGTATGTTGCCAACTACTTTCCATTTCCATAAACAAATTATTTAAAGCAGAAAACCAGCGAGTAAGCCAGTGAACGAGTGAACGAACTAAATACACGCCGACAATGTCTTATGGTTTGCTGATAACTATTCGTCTTCGCTGAGCACTCGCACTCATAGCTGGCGACCAACGAACCAAGCTGCCAAGCTACCGAAATATTACAATCCTCGCAAGTTAGTTAATCGATCCGTTCGGATCATTTATTGCATACAATTTATTATTTGTGAGTTCGATTTAATTCGGGCCATTTATGCCACTCGACGGTGGACTCATAAATTTGCATTTGAGTGTAGCAACAGCTCAAATGCAATGCGTTTTTTTGTTGGCCATTTGGCGCACGAAATGCAACCGTGCGGCGCTTTAGTGGATTGGTGGACTTTTGGTCAGCTACAAAACTCGCTTATTTTCTTGCCTATTTATTCACTTAGTTTTTTATTTACCTACATCAACCGATTTTGCTGATTTTCAGCAGCCAAGATCACTTATCGATCGCTACCCAAAACTTGCGGTATATGTATTGTATGTAATAAATATGTTGAAAACATAAAATTTATTGTTAATTTCCCAATAGGCTCACCTAATGCGACTTTTCAACATTTCATTACTTTGGCTCTTGCGAGATCGATCGGTTAGTGTAGCTGGATCACTCATCGATCGCTGCAACGTGTGGTACGTACACTATGCTGCGCGGTTTTCAGCTAGCTCAGCTGCTCTCCATATCTGTTGCAAGTGCAATAAAATAAATGCGGTCAATATTTATTGTAATATCGTTAAACATACTATATAATGTTGAGGTTATGACTAACCACTCGTTGGCAGGATATCAAATAGACGGCAATGAAAGAAAACTAGTTAGCCACTTCGTCAGCCACTGTGCTGAGAGTGGGTTCAGTTATTTCAACCTCCTTAAGAGCATTTTTATTTTTTTTTTTTCATTTTCCTACACTTTGTAAGTGTCCATCCGTTCAGCTTCGTTGTGCGTTGTGCGTTGTGCGTTGTGTGGAGTCAACAAATCAAAAACACATTTATTAGTTCTCACGTTTTGGTCTGATCGCTTACAAATCAAATCAAACTCTGCTGCCAATACAACACCGGCAACCGGCAGTTGGAGTCGGTAGCTCGTAGTCGTGCTCAATAGCAATTGTTGCACGTTGCACCGCAGCAATTGCTCGTAATTCAAGCTGCGCCACTCGCAAGTAATGGCTCCTCTTTCAGCACAACCAACTACTACCACTGCTGCTGCTACATACATACCTTCACCAGCTGCATTAAATCAGCGCGCATGCGTAGAGCGTCGACATACACGCGTGCGCACTTTATTCAATCTTCCAAACTGTTAGTCTATCAGCGAGTCTGCTACCACACCAAGTCGATGAGCTTGAGCTTCAGCTACTCGCACTTATTTACTGAGTTTGCTTGCCGCAGCGTCTGGGGACATGATTGTGGTGGCTGCTGACTGTCGATTGTTGGCGGTCGGTTGTCTGTTGTTGGTTGTCGGCAGGCTGTTGGCAGGCTGCATATGAGTTATGCACCTCTCATTGTTGTTGGTAGAGTGCAATACAGGTCGTTTGGCTTGCTGCCTGACTGCCTACTGCATTTGTGGAGCGTTTGTAGTAGCAAAGGAAGTAGTACATACGACTATGTAAGTGCTTGTTGTTGCAATACGCATTTTATGTGCAGATCTTCAATGCTTTTGTGAGCCCCCAACCCTATTTTGTATTTTTAATGTGACTGCTCATCAGCGCATTCTGAAGATTTTTCAAATTCCTCTTTTCATTTGAGCTCTTTGGTTAATCTTATTTACTGGAATCTCTACTTGATTGCTAACTTGACCTCAAGCACTTTTGTTTTAATAGTTGCTTGGTACTTATACTTCTGCTGCCGGTTTCTACTCGTGGCAATAAATGGTTTTGGTATGAGACCGAGATGTTTTTGAGGTCCGCAAGCTTAGCAGGTAGGTGTTGGAACGCCCCTGTGAATCCCGGAAAAGAGAGAAAGTTGAGGGAACACACCGCCGCTCGAGCAGTACCTCAATTACATACATATGCCAGCGATGGAATCTGGAAATAATGTAGAAGACTAGAAAAAATGCACAAAATGCGAATAGAAACATAAAGATTTGCTCAAGATACTTGAAAAAACCCGAAATACTTAAATTGGTAAAGGAACAAGTGCGAGTGGGACTTAAAATGCACGCCTGGCTCGAAAATGTTGGAAAGAGTGTAAATCAGAAAAGAAGCACCCAAGTTCAAATCCCAATCAGCAATCAGCTTTCGGCATCTGTTACCTTCGATGAGGATTACATTTTTGGCGAAGATAGTGCTGTACCTGAACCCAATGACTGATCATTTTTTGAAGTTAAAGATCACAGCAAACCAAAATTGTTCTCTCTGCTTGGATAAATGCGCAAAATCTGAAACTTACATTTGACAGGAGTATATTCCACCTGGTTTAGATATGATGAAAAGCAGTTCACTTCCTGCTTCCTATTTCATTTCCCAAGAGAACTATTTGGCTTACTGTCCCAATACTGTAGGATACATTTAAAAACTCATACGCTTAGTGGCGTATTTTCATAGATTTTTCAAAAAAAGAAAACTTTAAAGTAGTTCGAGTTCCAAATGACAGAACTTCCGGAATAAAATTTTGCTATCTCCCCATAAGGTTCTTCTGCCTCCGCTTCAAGTAAAACTGGGATTAATGAAACAATTTATAATGACACTGCCGAGAAGTGGAGATTGCTATAAAAACCGAATATCAAAGCTTCCAAGCCTCTCAGAGGCGAAGTTAGAGGATGTTGGTTGCATTGAATCCGATATTAGATGGATTATGACTGATACAAAATCCTTCACTGCCATTATGATCATCAATGAGAAGCGGGGATTGTCTTTAAAGAGCTCGTAGAATACTAGGTTCGTGTGGAACCAAAATGGAAGTTCTGTTATATGAGAGGAAGGTCTATTTCCGGAGCTATTCAGTAGACAAATGCCTTGAATATTCGATCTTGAGTCAAGCTATACAAGTTATTTAGCTCTAATATCACTTTAATTAGTAAAACTGCATAAATGTTGGAAGCTATAAGAACTTTTTCAACTTTCAAATGCGTAATATTCCATCGAGAAATGAGTATAATTTATAAAAAATAAAAATTAGTATTTCTATTCTCTCCTGTGTGTTTAAATTGCGTGTAATTAACCATTTAATGACACTCGCTGCGCAGCTGCAAGGCTAACACTGAGCTTGATTGTCCACCAGTGTGTAATGAGACTTTGATAGCGCTTCGGTTCTGTAGCTGAAATATTTCTAGAGTGTTTTTTTTTTTAATTAAATTTCAACTCTGTTTTCAAATTTCTCGCCAGATTTTTCCCGCGTCTTTCTTTTCTCCAACCTGTCTGTGCACTTACGCATACACAAAAGAAAAATCAATTTAGTCAAATACTTTGAAAATATTCAATGACTTAACCACGCCACCGCCGCAGCGGTATGCAGCTGATTTATTGTTGCTTTTGTACGCATTTGAATTTAAACTTCTGCTGTCCATCTTCACCGCCTTGAACATGTGGTTAAGTGTTGCGCGGAAAGTTATTTATATATACCTAAATAAATATATGTATGTTTGTATGTACACGTATATAAAATTTATAAAATTGTAACTTGGTTTACAAAAGTGGAAGTAGACGAATAAGAAGAGAGGACTACATGCATGCGCAGTGTGCGGCGTGAGAAACTCCATTCGTTGCGGTTTCATTTTTCACACAACACCAGCCAGCCATGGGCTAGGTGTTGGTGGCGATGTGGATGCTGCGGACATTGTTGGAGTCACAGCCAACATAATATTAGCTGTGCTCGCAACTTCTAAATACATATGTATCTAATATTTAGATGTATTTAGATATATGTATACTCGTATGTATGTGGTTTTTTTTTGCTTGTCTAGAAATTTGATCCTTTTCATCAGTACGACAACGACATAACCTCACATCACATCGCTTTGCTTTGTAGACATAATTTACGCCATTATGCATTGTTCATCAGTTCATTGGTTTTGTCTTGGCAACAACAACAATCGCCTGGTTGTTGTAATTATTTGCATGAAAATTATGTGTATATAATTTGTTGTTTGGCATCCAGAGCGGCTGGAAGCTGCGCATGCGTAGAAATTTGAAGCATTAAAAATTTTGAAGTTATTTACGCTTTTAAGCGCGAGT
This sequence comes from Ceratitis rosa, assembly GCA_037013455.1. Taxonomy (NCBI): domain Eukaryota; kingdom Metazoa; phylum Arthropoda; class Insecta; order Diptera; family Tephritidae; genus Ceratitis; species Ceratitis rosa. The sequence goes on along the minus strand of JAWMAG010000008.1, from coordinate 13,139,767 downwards.
AGCTAACCATTAGTGTGAAGAGAGAGAGAGAGAGTCAATAAAATTGAGTTAAACTAAGCTCTTAAGTTCAATGTAATACCAGCCAAATGATATGTTTCATCATTTGTTCTTCAGTTTCTCAGCTAAGAAGTAGATCTCAATGCCCGGCTCGAAAGTGTGCTACACGACCGCAGAGGCCCGAGAGAGCTCTTTTAGTTGATGAGTTGTACTCTTAACTCTCCATTGCTTTTATTTCAAAGTGAGGATATGGATTGGTTGAATCTCCTCAAAAGCATCATGACAAATTTGTATTTCTTGAACAGGTGGCCAGAGGAATTTTTCTGTGAACGAAAATCTTTAAAAACTTAGAAACCCCACTGCAGTCCGCCACTCAAGGAAGATCCACCTTCTACATATCTCTGAATTTAACTCTCTTTAAGAAAAAAATATGCAAAGCTTGTTTTTGTTGCGATCGTCCAAAGAGAGGCTCACGGAAAGGGAAACGAATATTCATAAGTTTCGCGCGTAGCTTACTTGTATATAAGGATGTCGCATGATAGACAAGGGTTGTGAAAAAATTATGAAAGCCTCACGATATGTCTCGAGCTCCTTATCTGCCTAGACTCTAGGAGTATCATTGACGGAAAAAGTGTTTCCAAGGTGTTGATGGACTCGTTTAATAGTAAACTTGTTCTTTTCATTGACTTCTTCCAGGATACATCAGACTGTTTTTGATCATAAATTCATAGTAGAGTTAATTCGATTAATTTTATTCGAGTTCCCGAAACCGGAATTGAATGTTGCTGTATCGATCATTAATCTTCATGATTTTACTTCATATGTATATATGTACATACAAACCTTGTATTTTAATTTTCCTCAATTTAAAATCTGAAATATTTCAATTACAACATTCTTTCACGCTTGTCACCACCGTCAGTTGCTTAATTAGCTGCGCCACTCACTCACTCACTCGCTCGCTGTTTATTCATGCATTCATTCATGCATTCACGCACTCACCTGCGTCATGACAGCGCAATTGTTATTGTAATTGAGTACAACTGAATTGTACATTTTTCAAAATCGGGTAAAGCCCTAAGAAATAAAATTACGAAAAACTCTGTACATTCATACAAAAACGAAAAGTACGCATGCAAAAAAGTGCAACAGAAAAAAAGCTGTCAACTGAAGAGTGGCCGTGCGACAAACTGTCAGCGAAGAAGTGGCCGATGTACTCGTTCCTCGCTCGCTGCCACATACATGACCGTTTGTTTGTGGTATTGTTGTGTACGGCTAAGTAAAGCACTCACGCACACGCTGACTGACAATGCATTGAAATGTGGCAAGTGACAATCAAAATGTGTATAGCGTGAGGTGGCAACGTGCAACGCAATGCGTGTGTTGAGTTAAGAAAAAATAAATAAATAAGTAAATAAAAAGCAAACCAACTAGTTAAATGCCAAGCTAGTAAGGTAAAATGGTGCGAACAGACCTTTAAGATCTCTGTTTGCTGCTTTAGATATGTATGTTAAATGTTAATTTTGTGTTTCTAATAAGAAATTTCGCTACTGCCTTGATTTGGTTTTATCTATGGTGTTAAATCAAAATATTTAATTTACACTACAGTAGCCGCGACAAGCGTTTAATTTGTTAAATTAAATCTTGTTTTAAATATTTTTTCTAATGCAATTTTTTCTCATTTTTGGCCTGTGCCTTACTAAGTTAGTGTTGCAAGGTTTTTGTGTTGTTGATCATGGTTTTCGTTTGAAGAACTTGGCGCAAAGTAGAAAATAAATGATAAATAAAATATATTGTGGAACCAGTTATGTATATTAGGTTCTTATATTTTTTATTTTAATTTAAGTTATTACTCAAATTTACTTTGTTGATTTAATTTTATTTTATTTGTTTTTTTTTTTATTTTATTTATGATTAACTTCTTTTATATTCCGGCCGCAGCAGCCGAATAGTCAGCATTTTGTACTACCATTCGGAAGGGCCGGGTTCAAATCCTGCTGCGAGCAACATCCAAAAGTTAAAGAAAATTAATTTAAATAAAAAATTAAGTTAAATTTTCTAATTGCGGTCGCCCCTCGGCAAGAAATGTCAACCCCTCTGAGTATATTTATGACATAAGATTAAGCTCCTCATAAAAAATCCATCGGCCGTTCGGAGGCGACTTAGTATGAGCTATAGGCCCCTCCATTTGTTGGAAAAACGTCAAGACTACCAAACTACCAATTAGAGGAAGAGCTCGGCCGAAAATCGCTTCAGCTGTTATAAAGCTCCAATTACATATATATAAATATAATTAAATTTATTCATTTTTCATGGCATAATATTTTGTTATATTTTAATATTTATCTATTCATTTAACTTTTTTGCTTCCATTTTTATTGTATTTTCCTAATAATTATTTTATTCTTGGGCTTTTTTGTTTATTTTAAAAATTTTATTTAATTTTTTTATTTTGTATTATTTAAATAATTCTAATTTTTTAATTTTTTTTCATTTTATTTTATTTATGTAAACATTTTAGTGCTTTATTTCTCATTATTTTATTTAATTTAAATTATTGTTATTTTTTTTCATTTCACTTTTTTATTTTATTTTAATTTAGTTTGATCTTTGAATTTTGTTTTTATTTTATATTATTTTAATTAATTTTAATGAAATCCAATTTAATTTAATTTAGGCTATTTTGTTTTATATTATTGTTATTTTATTTTATTTGATTTTCTTATTTTATTTTTTGTATTTGACTTCATTTTATTTTATATCATTTTAGTATTTTATTCAATTTTATTTTAAGGAGTTTGACTTTATTTTATTTCATTAAAGTTTAATTTTTGAATTTTGTTTTTATTTTAAATTATTTTAATTAATTATATTTTATTTTAATTAAATTAAATTTAATTTTGGCTATTTTCTTTTATATTATTGTTACTTTATTTTATTTTATTTTCTTATATTATTTCATTTTAGTATTTTGTTCAATTTTATTATTTGTGTTATTTTATTTTAGTTTAATTTAAATTAATGTAGTTTATTTTATATTATATATGTTTTTGTTATTTGATTTTATTTTAATTTAATTTGATAAAAAATAATTTAATTTTATTTAGTTTATTTTATTTTATATTATTTATATATTTGTTATATTATTTCATTTAATTTCTTTTATTTTAACTTTTTTTGTTTAATTAATTTTAGTTTATTTTATTTTATATTATTTTATTTGTTCATTATGTTGATTTATATTTTATTAATTTTTTATTTAACTTTAATTTATTTTTTTTATTTTATTTTTTTTTTTTACTTGTTTGTGTTTTATTTGTCTTATTTTACTTATTCTTTATATTGTTGCAAGAACCATGTACGCAGTAAGCACAAGTCCAATTTACGCTCGCGCAAACATTTACAAACACGCACCTTATATAAAAAAAAACTATATGCCAACTCCTTCGGGTGCAAATTGTTCGATTTCTCATCGACAAACTTTGCCTGGTAACTGTAATTCACACATGCGGGCTGTTGAAAGGCGGTATTGACAACAAAAAGCCATACAACAACTAAAAAACATCTCTGAAACTCGCTATTTAACTGCACTATATAAAGCTCCCACCAAAAGTGTTATGCAGTGTGGTATGGTACGTGTGTGTGGCAAGCTTGCGCTTGCGCACCGCAGTATATGTTGCATGATGATCGCATGTTGTTGGCGACCACTCGATTCATTAGCTGTTGTAGCATGTTGTATTTGCTTGTAGTGGCTACTAGTATGCGATATACTCGTATCTATGTATCTACCTGATATTGTTGTTATTATTGTTATATTCATTATGCACTGCCTTGCGCCGGCGCTCTGCAATGTGCGCATTCGATTTTACTCCCAGCAATTTAATTTTACAAGTTGCCGCAACGCGATTACGATCATCGATATGATCGAGCGCCAGGTAACATGAGTGCAACAAAAGCAACAAACACACACGTTGCAGAGTATGAGCAACATAGGAAAGCACATATTATTGATACAACTAGCTAGTTAGTTAGCAACAGCAGCGGTCGGAAACGGTGTAGTTGACAATGAAAATAAATGAAGGAAAATTTCACGTGAATCCCAACTATTCATGGGAGATGTGCTGAAATGGGAGAAAGAGTCCAAAACATATACACATATGTATATATATATATATATTTATATCGCTACAAATGCATATGTTAGTCAAAGCAAACCTTACAGAGATTGTTGGGACGATTAAGGCTCGCCTCTTTCTATGTTCAAACTGAAAACGAATAGTATTTGCTGCCCAGCGGACAGCCTACCAACAAGTACCTACTACTACTTGCCACCAAACAGTACGGTAGTTTTCTAGCTGAAAGCATACAACGCTCACTCCAACATCCTGACACTACTGGTCTGCACGATTTTGCTGCCAAACTAACTGGGTTAAATGGACTTGCCACAGCGCACTTATGAGATATACATATACATATATGTATTATATAGCTATGCATGAAAGTATATATCGCTAAAACTGTCGATTACTATACACGAGTATACCAGTACATAGCTCCTGTTAAACCTGCCACACTTTTCTACTATATGCCTGCTACCGCTACTGATCTACACCTCGATCGACACAAATTTTACGATCTTCAAGCAAATAGCTTATCTCAGTGGGTAAGCAGCGCAGCTGGTTGCCTACTGCATGCAAATGGAATGTGGAAATGGTTTTTTGCTTTTTGTTAGTGGAAAGTGTTAGCTGTTTGGCTGTTGGCTGTTGCATGGTGGCAAAAACATTTTTCCAGGTCAAATGTTCATTGTAAGCCACATGCGTGCGGCCGCTTATAGTGGTAGATAATTTTATGGTTATTTTTTCCGCGCGATTGCTCTTGTACAGGTCAGTTGCGTATTATTTACCTGTGTATGCAGTTTTCAAAATTATTATATTATATGAAGTTAGAGAATCTTTTTGAAAAAATGTTTGTAAAAATTTATTTTTACTATCTTATGCCATATTATGTGATCATAATCACTTAAACAGCAGATTTAACTGAATTTCTTTCGAAAGCAATTTTTTTTTATTACTATGTCATGCCATGTTTGATGGTATGAAATTTTTAAGAAATAATTTTTCTACGTATTTTTTATTTTTATTTTATTATCGAATTTTCAGTTAAAAATGTATGTTTTAAACAATGTTATGCCATGTTATGAAGTTAGCAAATGATTTAAAAAATAATCTTCAAAAAAAGCTTGTTATTATGTTGTACCATCTTATGTGGAATGATCAGTGATCAGCTGATTTAACTGAATTTCTTTCGAAAAAATATTTTTTAATGCTATGTTATGCCATATATCATGGTATGAATTTTTTACAAAATAATTTTTTTTTTATTTTTATTTCATTCATTTGATTTTTTATGGAAAAATATTATTATGCCAAGTCATGTTTCATATTTTTATTCGAAAAAAAATATTTTATGCCAAATCGCAAGTTTGCTGTTAAATTAAAAACTTTAAAATAAAAATATATATTTTCATTTTATGCTATGCCATGTTATGTTTTATAGCTAACAGCTTTATTTAAATTTTTTTGTATAAAAATTTGTTCATGCTATGTTGAGTTATATGTTTAGCTGAATTATTTCAAATATTTTGTTAGTAAAAAATTATTTTCCTGTTATGTTATGCCATGCTATGTTATATGGCGTTATATTGCGTAGTTAGCCGACTTTTGTGAAATTAAAAAAAAATTCATACTTTGTTATTTCACATCAAAATTTAGGCGTCCACGATGAGGTGTTATAGACATTTATGTTATGCTATTTCGAGTTCAAGTTATCTTATGGTTTTTGTTATGACAGTATACGAATATTGAATTTCATGATATTAACACCCTGTTATGGTGAATTATGATACAATAAAAGCTGCTTAAAGTGTCACAACAGTACAAGTAACTCTCTAAATTTCTACTCAGATAACGTGGGCAATGCTGAGTTAGAAATGTCAAGCAAATTTTCATTCTATTAACGAGATGCTCTACTCATATTACATATGTATCTTACTTCCCAAATCGCTGCACTACTTATGTATATCCTGCCTCATTCCATAAGCCATAAGCACATCCTTCTTTATCATGAACTACTCAACTCAACACTTCAATCACTTCACCCTTTACCATGAGTAATATGTAAGTATATGTATAGCTTAAACAGCACCACAACGTTTATGCCATTTTACACGTTCCGCTATTTGTTATTCAATAGGCGTGAGAAAGTGTGGGAAGCAGCTAACAACGAGTTGAGCGCTCGCTCGCCGAAACGGTCGAGTGTAGTGACAACAAAACTCCTACGAGCAACGGCGATCGAGTATTTAATTGTCGAGTAAACAAGGCAAGTTGTAAGCAAAGGAATTTCACAAACATGTTTTTAGAGCAATGAAAACGCATACAAAGTATTGGCAGTAAGAGTTTTATGATTTAGAGGAAATAGTAAAAGATGAGCAATTAATTAATACATATTCATATGTGGTCGCATAAAAGTGCAGTGTTGACATTTAAGACAAATACTTCAACGCCAAATGTGGAGGACAACAGCTAAGAGTTGACAACGGCTCCCACACACCCACACGCATTACCGTTAAGTCAACTGTATTTTTTCTATTTTCTTTATTTCTTTTTTTTTACTATTTTTTATAAGCGATTTGCAATGGATTATCGATGCTGGATAGGGAAAAAACATTACAACACGTCCGCGTGCGTTGCAACGTAAACGCATTCCAATGCGCTAAATACAGCAAGTTGTTGTTATATGGAGAGTCAGCAACAATGTGAGGAGACTTAAATATTTACGCACACGTAATGTGGAGCTGAGAAAAACTAAACGTTTCTTATAGATAGATAAATAAATAAATAAGTGAGTGAGTGAATACGAGATTATTGTTATTGGTTTGCATTTATTTTATTTTTTTTTTTTTTTGTTTTGTAACTCTTTAAGCGAGCAAGCAATAACAATAACAACAATTGACTTCAAGTTAAACTACAAACGTACGCTTGATAGGTAGAAAATTTTTCCCCTGAGAAATTTTGTGCAATGCAGCTAAGCATGCGTACAAACAATGCGGCGTTTTAAGTGCGTTGGACTGCATTTTGAGTTAACAACAACTGAAAGAAATTTAGCAATATACATATAAAGACTTTCTTGGCTATAGTGGCTTTGTTAACGAAAATTTAATTAAAAATAAAACAACTGAGAAATTGAATTACAATAAAATAAAATAGAATAAAATGAAATAAAAATAAAATAAAAAAATATAAACTAAAAAAATAAATAAAATGAAATAAGACATAAAATGAAATTAAATAAACAAAAACAATTAAAATAATGTAAAAAATAAAGATCCAATAAAATGAAATTAAATAAACTAACATTAATCATAAATTAAAATAAATCAATATAAAATACAATAACATAAAATAAAATATAAAAAAAATAAAATATATAATAAAGTTAAAAAAAAAAATGAAATAAAATACACTAAAACAAAATTAGACAAAATAACATAAAATAAAACAAAATAAAAGATATAAGTAAAATTAAGTTAGAAGAAATTAAATAAAATAAAATAAGAAATTAAATAAAATTAACTAAATGAAAATAAAATAAAATGGAATATAATTAAATAACATTAAATACAATAAAAAGATAAAAAAATAAAGAAAATTAAATATAATATAATATAATAACATAAAATTAAATTAAATTAAATTAAATTAAATAAAACAGAGGTGAGGAAATAAAATAAATATATGTATAAAAATAAAATTCCATAAATTGGAATAAAACGGAATATAAAATAAATAAATCAAACGAAAATAAAATAAAAACTAAAACTATACCAAGAAAATGAAATGCGATGAAATAAAATAAAACAAAATGTGATAATTGATATTTAATTAAATTACAGTCTATAAATTATGTCAAGTCAAATAATGAGGTAATATAAAATAGAACAATAAGGTTAAGCATTAAGGTAAAAGAAAAGAAAAATCAAAATTAAAACTAACAAAATAAAAAATAATTTAAAAAAAATTAAAAAAATTTAAATGAAATAAGAAAAAATTAAAAAAATTAAATAAAATAAGAAAAATGAGAATAAATTAAAAAAAAATAAAATAAACAAAAGTAATTTAAAAAAATAACATAATATGAAATAATAAATACAGTAAATTAATATAAAAAATTAAATTTAAACTAAACTAAGTAAAAATTATTAATTTATTAAGTTTAACTTTAATTTATGAAAAGAAACAGAATAAGAAGTTAAAAAGAATTATATTAAATAAAATAAAGTAAAATTAAACAAAATAAAATTAATTTAAATAAGCCAAAAAATTAAAAAAGGAAAACAAGAAAATGTTTTGCATTAATAAAGCGTCTTATTTTTATTTCAATATTAAAAAAAAAAATGTGGAACGTTTCAATGCCTCAGCTCAATGACTTGACTTCGCTTATGCCCTTTATAAAATGCGATGAAAGAAAATCTTTTTATTCTTTTAAACAAAAGTTAATGCTCTTTTTTACGGTGCTTTAAAACTTACCACCTGTTGGGTTGTTTAATGAAATATCATTGCTTTTTTATTTCTGTTTTTTTAGGCTCATTCTAAGTTAGGCCATTATTTACATTTGCCCACAAGTAATACTGCTTCAAATATATATATTTTTTATTATTTTCCCTCAACACGTAGAAAATATATTAACAAAAACAAATGTAAAAAATTTTGAATCGAGAAGTACCTATGTACATACGTATGTATGTACACATATATCTAGATCTGTTGCAAAGCAAAATAAAATCAGTGTCGTTAAAGCAGTGACTATTAATTGTCGCCAAGAAGTGAGTGGACAACAGGTTGGTTGCTGAGGCCCTGAGTGGCTTTTGGTAGGCATAGCGAAAGGTCGACGTTATTTCTTTTTATTATTTTCCTTTTACTTTTCGTCATTTTTAACTATTCTCTTTTATTTGGTTATTGTCGTTTTGGGCTAATGCACATTAATTACATTTCTTTTATTTTTTCGTATATTTTATGTTGCATTTAAACAAGTTTGTTTTATTTTTGGACAAAGAACCACAACAGTAATCTGTTGTAATTCGTGTGCATTCAAAGGTGTACATTTTTTTTCTTACAACTGAATTTTTGTAATTTGGTTTTTCTTTAATTTTTTTTTTTGTCATGCTTGAGTCTTGTTCTTTTCGGTCATTCTTCTTTTTAGTACTGAGTGTCAAAACAGGAAATGACAAAATAGCCAACTTACATCATTAATTATTTAGAGAAAGAATAAAGTTTAAGTAAATCAGCAGCTGCTTGTGAGAGGTTTATTTTTAAGTAAGACAATTTGTTATGTTAAAGAGAAAGGGTTATTGTACCATATAAAAGAGATCACATTTTTAAGTAATCGAAAAAATGCTTTTTGTGCAAGTGAAGGACAAAAACTTTTGAAAAAAAGAAAGAAAGTTGCTTTGTAAGTTGCTTTTGTTCTACTTTATGAGAAATAAAACAAAATTCTGCTACAAAGTAATTCTTTAAAACCTTTTCTTTTGTAGATTTCGACTGTTGCACTATTCGTGTTTGAAGTGGTTATAAAATTATTTGAAACACTTTTAAATATTAGTTTTTCATTTTTGTGTCTGATTTACTAATTTGTTTCTCTCCTCTTCTCATTACAGTTGCAGTTCACGTTATGTCGGCGAATATTGCGAACATTTGAATCCCTGCTTTACCGGCCTGTTGCGTTGTCAAAATGGCGGCACCTGTCAACCATCGTGGCGTAATGATCGTCTCGGCATTTCGTGTATGTGTCCGCTTGGTTTTACCGAATCCTTATGCGAGATACGTGTACCGAATGCCTGTGATTCGTCGCCATGTCGAAATGGCGGTTCTTGTAATCTGAAAACATTGGATGAATACACATGTTCTTGTATGAACGGTTATACAGGTGCGTTTGAATTTTATTTTAAATTTTTACTAACTAAATTAAAATAAATTATTCAAGAAATATATGGTTTGGATTTAAAAAGTAAATTTTAAACTTACTAACAAATTTTACCTTCATATTTGTAATTCCAGGTGATCACTGCGAAACTCAAAATCTTTGCGCGACAGCGCCGTGTCACAATGGCGGCACCTGTACTTCGGTTGCTGGTGGTAATAGTTTCAAGTGCATTTGTCCGAAGGGCTTTAAGGGACAAACTTGCGCTGAAGACGTGATCGAGTGCGAGGCGAATCCATGCAAACATGGCGGTACCTGCAAGAATACACATGGCTCTTATCAGTGAGTAGAAAAATAAACTGAAAAAATATGTATATGACATTTTTTTGGCCATTATTTAAGTTTAATTTATTTAATTTTCATAAATTTTTTTTAATTTAAGCTCATTTTATATAATCTTTTTTATTTTAGCTTCTTTTATAATATTAATTTTTAATTTATAAAAATTTAAATATTTTTTCTTTTTTATTATATTTGAGAAATTTTATTTTTTTGTTTTAATTTTATTTTTTTTTTTAATTTTATTTTAAGTTAATTATAATTGAGTTAATTTAATTTTGTTTTATCTTCTTCTTTTGTTTTATTGTGTTTTACCTCATTTCATATTATAATATTTAATTATTATTTTTAATTTTTTTATTTTCTTCTATTCTATTTTATTTTTTATTTTATTTGATTTTGTTTTATTTTAAATTAATTTATTTTATTTTATTTTATATCATTTTGTTTTAATTCAATTTGGTTAGTTTCTTAATATTTTTATTTTTATATGTAATTGTTATTGTATTTTTCTATTCTATTACATACACGTATATATATATTTCTTTATTTTAATTTATATTGTTTTAAATTATTATGTAATTTTTTTTTGTTTTTTTCTACTTTATTACATATATATTATTTTCTTCATTTTAATTTGTGTTGTTTTATTTATATTATTGTATTTTCTATTATATTATTTTTTATTTTTATTGTATTTTCTAACTTATGAAAATTTAATTTAATTTTTATTTAAATTTAAATTATTTTATTTTTTAGTATTTTATATCCTTTTTAATTAATTTCATTTTTATTTCGTTTTATATTTTGTATAATAATGTTTTTTAATTTTACTTAGGAATATTTAATTTAATACAGTTAATTTATTTTTATTTGTTTTTTTATTTTTTTCTATTTGTCATTTTATTTTTTTTTTTTTTTGGGTTTTATTTAGCTTAAGTTTTCTTTAATGTAATTATTGTACGTTTGCTCTTTGCTCTCTTTACTCTTTTATTTTATTTTTTTTTTTTATTTTTTTTTTGTTGTTTTTTAGTTTTTCTCTCTTATGAATTATTTTTATTAATTAATTTTCAGTTTAATTTTATTTAATATTTAATTTATTTGTTTAATTTTTTCATGTTTTTTAGAATCTCTTTAATTCGGAAAATCCTTAAAAGCATTAGAAATTTTTAGATAATATGTTTTAATTAAGCTTAATTCAGTAACCAGCTCCAAAGAAAGGCTTTAAAGCTGGTGTCCCTCAGCTGTCCACGAGCAAATTACTTAAATTTTGCTTACATATGAACATATGCACGTATGTACGTACGTCCTGGTATGTGTGGGAATATTGATTGTGCGCGAATTAGTTTCATGCAAATTAAATGCTTGTTAAACAAAATGTTAAGCAACACTTTATTAAATGTTTAAAAAAAATATATACATATATAGGAATATAAATAAAAATTAAAGAAATCGATAAAATGTCGCAAAGCGCCTCTGCTATACTAAATTAATTGTTAAACCAAAGTAAAAACAAAACAAAAAATATAAAAAAAAGAACAAAAATCGGTAATTTATTAATGCGCTCAGATATAAATAAAATAAAATTTTATGTGGAACAAATTTGCATTTGAAACAAAGGAAACAAATAACTCTAATAAATTTTCATTTAGCGCGCTGAATAGGCAAAATTAAAGAAACAAATCTCCAATTGGCCACCAAAGTGTTGATTTAACTAAAAAAATGTGTAAAACAAAGCGTTGAAGATTAGAAAAAAATAAATATTTATATGCATAAAATATGTGTATTACCAAATGTTTCGTATAAACTAATGATTATTGAATAGATCGTGTGATCGGTTATACAATTGTGTTGTTGTATTTAAATCTACCCAAACAGCTACCCAATCTACATTAGGGTTGGTGTCGAGTTTGATAGCAGCTGAAAATGTATAACCTACTTTACCGAGTAATAAATTTTTCAGAAATTCTTTATCAGAAACCAATTGAAGAACAATAGTGGATAACAATTTGAAAGCAACAAATTTCTCTTTTTTTTTTGAAGCATTGAAAAATCATATTAGAAACCAATCGAAACACGATCGTTCATATTAATTTGAGCGCAATGATTTTCTGAAAGATTTTTGAAGCTTTTGAAAATGATTTTCGGTCTTAACTAATAAATTATAAATTTCTCAAAAAAGTGAAGGTAATCTTGGATATCAAATGGAGAACTACAAATATCTAAAAATCGAAAACTCGAAATTATTGAATTTTAATCTAAAAAAAAATTGGAAAAAAATATATGTACGTATATGTATTTCCCAAACATAAATGCAGAATTCAAAATTTGCATAATATGTACTAATAAAGCAAAAAATTAAGGTTAATCTCTATCAAAATTTTTTTCGGTGTTTACTGGGTGAACTCATCTTTTGAACTACACTGCGCCCGCGCTATTTTTTTTTCAAATAATTTTCTTTTTTTTTAATTTTTTTATCTCTTTCGTTTATTTTGTTGTGACTAAAGTAAATGACATTTGTACTGCCAATTCCACTAAATCTCACTAACGAACTGTGCACCATAAATAATGCGATAGATCGACACAATTAAAATATAAAACCGATTAAGATAAATCAATGAGTAGCGTTTAAATACAAACCTACATATGTACGTATGTATGTGAATACACGCCATATATTTGCGAAATTGAATTAAATTGACAAAATGTGAATAAATTAAAAAAGAAGTAAAAAAATAAGTAAAATTAAAAAAGAAAAAATAATAAAAAATAACATAGAAATGGTTTTGAATTTGCATATGAAAATGGTGGTGACATCGTGCTTGCTGATTGGCTGTATTTGTTTTAGAAAGAAAACGTCCGCTTAGACTCGTATGTTTTAGCTACACACCGACATTTTTGTCGTACTCCATGCTGGCGAATCGCTGCTGAATGCTGCGTCCTATTGGGCACGAGTTTGAAATTGTCGCATATTACATACAAACAAATAACTATATAAACACATATGTATTCATAGGATTATCCATTTCGTGGTTTCAAAAGTACAGTGCTCCATTTTGAAATCTGTCAAACTTAACCGTCAAACTAAACAAGTTTTATTTTTAGTTAAAAGTTAGACATTTATGAAAGTGGATCAGTTACAGAGGCTGTGAGGCCTGTGGATCATCGTTATGCTCGTTCCACCTCAAATATCGCTAATGTAAGTGAAAGTGAGAGTGTAGCCGAAGACGCGAATGTGTATATTTCTCGATGTTCTCAAGCTGGGACTTTTCTACGGCCTCTTAAGATGTACATTCATGTAAAGTCCAGCTCACACAATAACCTGAACCTGAAGTCTGATACCAGTGTACTTTTTTTTTTTGTGGGGCTACGCGAAAAACCATGTTTATGCGTCCGCTATGTGTCAAAAAGTGGTCGAAAATTACCTTAAACGGATCGAAGTTTGCAAATATTCGCGAGGTGATCATTTGAATCATGTAGTGTTTCACATACGTGTATAATGCCAAGCCTTAAACCTTATAATAAAAAAGAAATTTCACGAAAAAAGTATTTTAAATGCATTTTATTTACCTTCAGTTTCAAAGCCACACAATGGATAACCCTGTATTTTTTCCACATATCTACTTTTCGTATACCTGTAATATATTGCTACTTGCTTTCTAGTGCCGCCACTAAATACATACATATATATATACACTCACACTTACCCACACACATGGGGTGCTGTTGACGGCGGGTGCCTCATGAGTTTCAAATTTCCGGTTTTCTGTTTGATATCGACTAATAGACAATCAAACAAATTAAATGTGATTTTTCTTTGCTTTTGTGTGATTTCATTAACATACTTAATTTTATTTATTGTATTTGTTTTTATTTTTATTTTTGTGTTTAGTTTTTGTATTTTGTTTTTTTTTTTCAACCTTTTATCTATACCTAAATGGCAACAAAACGTTGAAGCCACAGAACACGCAACAGTAGGTGGGCTAATGGATGGTAGACCAAAAATTCAGAAAAAAAAAAATACAAAAAATTCAAATAAATTAAACTAGAACTAGTAGATAAATGGTAACAAATTGTAATGTCATTTAGTTGTTGTTCTTGCTATTTTATTTTATATTCATTTTTTTTTGCTTTCCTTGTGTTTTTAATTTTTGGTAGCCACTAAAGTGCGATCGAAACATGTGTTTTTCAGCATTTAGTGATTGTCCGTTGGCCACCAACAATTTTTTTTTGTTTTTTTTTTTTCTTTTTTACTTTTTTAATAATGTTGTTGAAAATTTATAGCGTTTTGGTTGCACGCGTAGGGTGTTGGTTGTTAGATTTAGATCAGTATTTTAAACGCAAAGGAAAGCATGAAATTTCCCATATGGAGTTTTTAATAAGATAAAATAGAAATAAGATCTTTTTATACTACAATACATAAAGCTGCTTCAAAATTGAGAATTGTTTTCTCTAAACTTTTTGAAGCCTCTAGAAAGCTTTAGCGTCATTTTTCGTAAATGGATGTATACTTGGAGAAAAATAATTAAAGAAGAGTGAAAATAATTGTTTGGCAATATTTTGCATTTGGCTGCACCTAAAGGTAATTTATTTTAGATATATTGATTTAAAATTTTTTTTAACGACGAACCCAGGGCTCGCAGCTTCCACCTAACCGATAATCAAAACCCAGTGCCCTGATCTTGAGACCGATCGCGAAAGGTCGCGGTTACACTATCCTCTTATACTAAACAGTTACAGATTTGCTCATCAGCTGCTATAAATTATTATTCCTTAATGCGAATAGTAGGAATTTCTTTTTGAACAGATTAAATGTACAATTGATAGCGTGGATTCCATACAACTGAACCATATTGTGGGCTTAATAAGTGAAATAAAAATTATTCTTCGACCTTTCTCGGAGAGAAAGTTACTCTATATATCAATTTGTGCAAAAAGCTACCTACTTACCAAATTTTTTGTAAATCGAATCTGATAACTGGTCACTGCTCCACCAAGAAAGAAACTATATATTTTAAGGGAGGCAAAAATTCAAGTACACCGTTTCCAAGTCCAATTTCCTAAAAATATTAGTATTAAGTAAATTGGCTTCATCAAATATATCAGTCCATTTCATAGAAGTAAAAGTGTGCTACAACCAAATTCAAATTTTAGACTAGATCTTTTTTTTGTAATCAGGTTTTTTTCTCATCAAATGTCTCAAGACGACGTTCTCTGATAGGTCTCTTTAATCTTAGCAACAGGGAAAAGTCACCTGGGGCCAAATCGATTGAATAGGGAAACAGATTACGGTGTTGTTTCTCGAACAAGCAATCGCAACATCCAAAAATTATACAAAATAAATTTTTCCAATTGCACTCGTCTCTCGGCAGGTAACGTTAAGCCCTCCGTGTGTATTTCTGGCATGAACTTAAAAACCTATCGGCCCTTCGGAGGCGGTTTGGAATAAACCAACCCTCCATTCGTTGAAGATAAATCAAAACGCGTGACAAAACTCGACCGAAAGTCACTTCAGCGGTTATCGTGACGCAGATGCCAATAATTTTTTTTTTTTTTTAACTATTTCGATTGCTTTTTCGTACTGCTTCACATAACCTCAAACTAATACTGCTTTTTAAGTCTACCATCATTTGTTAAGAACTTCTAGTGTGAAAACCTTTGACATTTAATCGAACTTGTCATACTTTTTCAATCTTAACTCTTCCTTATCCTACCATTGGGACGTTTGAGCTTTGGTTTCAATGTTTTAAGCATATAACCCATGATTTGCCGCCAGAATTATGATCCTCTTAAGTACTTCAAGAACATTGTTTCCGGGCAGTGCTCATGCACGGTTTTTGGTCGAAATATAACGAGCTTCTGCTACGCTCTTCCCTCCCAAATTAAAAAAAAATAAAATAAATAAATAAAAAAATGGTATGGCAAGAGCATCGGTTGGCTAGAAATCTTCAGTAACTTTTCTTTTAGTTTTCTGCATTTTTTCATATTTCTTAGAGTGTCCAGCGCGAGCGGAAGGCCACTTTTTCCAGGCCGTAAAAAGCCTGTTCAAGTTGTAAACATTTTCTTAACTCTATGGCTATTACAATATGACACTGGCAGATCTTCGAGTACTTTTGGGCAACAATTTCCATTTTTACACAACTTTTTTTTTGTAAATTTGTTGATCCGAAGCAGTTCTAACCTTTTATGCCTCTCACAAAAAAACTGCGCAGGGTTTTTTTTAACCTCACCGACTAGCCTGATTGCAACTAATTGAGTTTAAGCAAAAAATTATTTCAATAAATATTCATACGCTTTTTTTCAATTAACATCGATGTAAAGCAATTATGAATAGAAATATCACACAACCAGGTCTTCATAAATATTGCACATAAATAAGTTTAATATAATCCATATATATTTACATACATACATGGCCACTTACATACATAATATGTTTTATGTTCCTGTAACTAGTTCATGTTAAACATAATTATTCCAATAAACTTTCCCATAGAAGAATAGAAAAAATGAAACTAATGACTTACTAAGTTATTGCTTCCTCTTCAACTAGAATTACTTGTTTCATATGCAAAGGTGGCATATATCAATAACGTTGGTAAATACATATTATTATACAAACATATTATTATACATACTATGTTGTAAGAAAAGCGAAGAAAAACTAATTACAGCAAATACATATATTGAAATTGTTAAAAAAAAAAAATATTTTATTATATTTTTATGCACCGTCAATTGCAAAATAAATAATGTAACTAAAATTAAAATATTTAAGACTAAATTTCTATTATTTTTCTATAATTTTTAAAGCTGCTTTTTATAGAATTAATCAAAACTCAAATGAAAAAATAATCCCTCTCTTTACGAATCTCCTTGCCAATAATCTCATTGCTGTCCAAAAAAGAATATAAATACATACCTACCTACAGACGTTCACATGTTGTCGAACATCTTCATGAATTATTTCCAAAATCATTTACTGATACATATAATTACAGCGGAAGTAAACTAAAAGCTACATTTCTGTCTTGATGTAAAAAAAAGTTATTAAAGTATACAATAAAATAAAAAATAATTACATACATATACACATAAACTGTAGTTATGAGAATACTTTCCGTAAAAAAATTAAATTTCAGAAAAAATTTAAGATTTCTTCACTATATTTTTTTTTAATAAATATGTAATCGATTACAAGTGTGTGCTTGCTTGCATGCCGCTGCCATTGAGATTTTTTGAGTTTTGCGATAATTACACATTTCCGGTCGATTATCGATGATATTTTCGTATAGTTACCTGCAGGGATTATTATTTCTGCTATTTCTGTTCTGCCGCGAGAATTTATTTTTTTCTTAACTATCAGGTTTTATATGATCTTGGTAGGAAGTCTTACTTTATTGCTCATAATAGTCGCCTTAATGCCGGCGCGTATTAAAAGACTTTTAATTGCCAAGAAGCTGCAGGTTATTTTTTTTTTTTTTGTAATTAACAATGTTTATTTTTAGCTTAAATTTTTTTTCGATTATTTTGTACCATTTTGTGTAATTTCCACTTTATATTGTTTAATTTTATTTAAATATTTTTATTTTTTTATTTATTTTATTTAACTTTATAAATATTTAATTTTAAGTTTTTTATTTTATTAAATAAATATAATTTTATTTCTTTTTATTTTATTCTATGTTATTTTATTTTAATTCACTTTAATATTTCTTTATAGATTTTTTTTAATTTGTTTTTATTTGAATTGGTTTTATTTTTTATGTTATATAATTTCCTTTAATACAGTTTTATGTTACTTTTTTATTTTATTTGCTTTAGGTATAATTTTTTAAACTTATTTATGTTATTATGTTATGTTTTTATTTTACTTTATTTTTTTCTCTTTATTTGATTCTATTTCAAACAATTTTGCTTCATTTTATTATTTTTTTTTAATATTGTTTAATATTTTATATATTTGTTAAGGATACTATATTTTATTTGCTATAGACTATTTTTTTTATTTTGTTTTGTACATTTATATTATTTCATGTTTTTATTATTTTTTATTTCATTTATTTTTTTATTTAATTTTGTTAATTTTTTTGTTATTTTATTATAAATTATTTTAGTTTGGTAATTTTATGTTATTTTAATTTACTTTATTTTAATTAATTCTGTTTTGTTTAATTATTATTTTATTACATTATTCTATTGTTTTTTATTTTGTTTGATTTTATTTATTTATTTATTTTAATTTTTTTTATTTGTTTTTTTTTTATCCTATTTCGCTTTAACTATTTAATTTTATTTTTTATGTTACTTTATTTTATTTGGTTTTATATCTTTTTATTATATTAAATTTTTTAGTTTCTTTTTAATTTAATTTTTCTACTTTATTTTGTTGTGTTTTATTTTAGCGTATTTTATTTTATCTTATTTATTTTAATTATTATGTTATTATTATTTTTATTTTGTTTACTTTTATTTAGTTTACTTTATTTTTCATTATATAGCTTTTTTCCTTATCCTATTTTGTTTTTTACTTGATTTAGTTAGTTATATGACGGGATTTTATATTTTATTTTATTTGATTTCATTTTAATTTGTTTTTCTTTTATTTTAATTTATTTTATTTTGTTATTTTATTTTATTTTATTTTATTTCAATTTATTTTATTTTAGTTATCTTGCTTTTTATTTTATTTATTTATATTTTTTTATTTAGTTTTTTCTTATTTTGTTATATTCAATTTGTTTATTTCATCTTACTTAAAATTTTTTTACGTAATTTTCTCCCAACATGATTCAAATTACCATAAATTAATACGAGTTTATGTGATTAACTCAGTTTTTAACTGCACCGCCGACATATTTAATTATTTAAGCCACTAGCAATATTAATTATAAGAAAAAATATTTTTTATTTGTTAAATTTTTTTTTAATAGCAAAACGCCTTCAAAGCTCAATAAGTATAAAAAAATCGTTAATTTTCAATTTAACTATTGCTATTTATATATTCACACATGTGTACTTCTGTTGTGGCTTTTTTCCCCTGTGATCTCTTCCATTATTTACGCGCTTTGCTGGCTGCTTAAGAGCGCGCAATACGCTTAATTATCGTTTTAATATGCGTGGTGAATTATGCTGGCGGCAAGATACTCACAAAAGCGACAATAACAACAACAAGCGATTTGAATGAGGCAAATAACAGCTGAGACCAACAAACACCATTGAACAATACTTTTTTATTAATATTATTATTGAACGTTGCGTTGAAAAAAATTTAAAAAAGTAATTAAGAAAAATGTTATAAACAGCGGTAATACAATACGCATTTGCACAGTTCATTGGCCACTAATATACAATACAAAAACAACATACAGAATAACAACAATAATAATAATAATAATAATAATAATAATAATAAATAATAAATTATAATATGAAGCAACAATTGTGCGTTTACTCTGCTGTTGGGGCTTTTTCAAAATCGCTCTGTTTTTTTTTCTTAAAATCTCTTTCTCGTCTTTTTCTTCTATTTCTTCTTGATATTGTATAAATTTACCTTTTATTTTTAATATCTTTAATTTTTTTTTTTTTTTGATACTTTTGTTCATAAATAATAAATTATTCAAAATTATGTGTATTATGTCTATGTTGTGTATGTGTGTAAATACGTTTCGATTTATTAAAAATGAAAATTAAAAAAAAATATATTAAATCTCTGCCTAGCGTGCTACGGAGGTTTCCAAAAATTTAAATATAAAAAACCCAAAAAATATGAAATACATAAAAAATATGTATGTATGAAGTTCTGATATATTTTCCAAGTGGTAAATATTATATTTGCTTACTAGTTGCACGGCATTTAATTACTTTATTTACTGCTGAAATATGATCTTAAATCAATTTATTTATTTATTTGCTCGATATTTATTAACAAAATGGACACTCGTGTAGTCGATCAAATGACAAGCTAAAAATTGTTGTAAAATTGTTGTACGATTACTCAAATATGAATATGTACATATGTATATGAGTGTTTGTGTATAGTATATACACGAGAAATGCGTTAATTACGTTACATAATTATGGGTATATAAAAAAAATGTATTATATACATATATACGAGTAAATTAATATTTTAAAATATTTAAACTTTGACTTAAAAAATTTGCAAGATTTTAATATTTTCCTTACTTCTTGCTCAATTTTGTTTATTTTTAAAAAGTTAATACATAATAAACGTGATAAAATAATACATAATTTCCTTTTCAAAAAAATATTTAATAAACAAAATCTTCGTAAGCCTATTTCTTAAAAAAAAAAAATGTTGAATAATTTTTTACCATCGTAAAAATTTCAAATTTCATTTTCATTGTGTACTACCAATCAAAAGGCCAGGATTCGACCAACTTCCAAACCAATATTTTCTGTTTGCGGCCGCCCCTCGGCAGTGTATGTCAACCCCTCCGAGTGTATTTCTAACATTAAAAAAAAACCTGCTCATACAAATTCATCGGCCGTTCGGAGGCATTTAGAGTTACTGTAGGCCCTTCCATTTCTTTAAAAAGCATCAAGACCTAATGGGCAAATCGGAAGAGGAAAATAGCTTCAGCGGTTACAAAGCGCCAATTATAATATTGCGTTTTTCCAAATTTGGGTTTCCAAATATGGGGGAAAATATCGATTATTTTCTTATATAGCCGCTGTATATGTTAAGTTTTTTTCTTAAATTTCCTCATGTCACTTCATCAATTCGCGACTTAAATGCTCTTGAACTTCATATTTCTTGCAATAAATATTTGTACATATTTATATTCAGCGCACGTTATTTGTTACCGTTATTGCTATATACTTTTATCTCTTTCTTTCTACCTCCTTGAAATTAATTAATTTTCCAACGATTAAATCAAATATGTTCAATTGATGCGTGTCGAGGATGAGAAAGAATATTCTGCACTATGCATCAGTCCTTATTTGTGTAAATTAATTAATGTATTTTCATATATTATCGTATTTATGTACATTCTTCTATGCGAGGGAAAAGTAATTAAACGAATTTCTTCCATATTTTGTATGCAATGTATTTTATTTATTATATTAATTATTATATAAATGCTATGAAAATGGAAACAATTTTTTGCAAAAAGGTATTATCGTGTAAACTAATAAAGTTAACAACAAAAAAGTTGCTAGCTTACACTGACTGTGCTTTAAGGTTTGGTTATTATAAATAATTTTTAGCATTTTTAAAAGAACAAAAATAAAAAAAATTAAAAAATGAGAATGAAAATTAAAAATTGGAAATTTATTATTTTTTTTTTTTTGTTTAAATTTGTTCTCGAACTTTTTCCTAAGAAATTCATGGTAAATCAAATTATTGTCGCAGATTTCCCATGAGCTCGTTGACAAAGGCTATCAAACACTATATATGTATATATATATTTTGGTAAAAAAAAAGTAATAATTTCTTGTAAATATAAACTATACCTAGAAACCTATGACCATGCGCTCACTCTGCTGATAATCAATTAATTACTACATTTACCAAATTTGTATTTAATTGCAATTCTTTGTTGTTATAACACTTTGGCCATTAATTGCAACAAAGCAACGCAATTCCGTTCACATGCAAAGTTGTTATTGTTGTTGTTTTATTTTGTTTCTACCTTTTGTTTTTTTTCCTTTGGTTTTCCTTTTTTGTTGTTTCTGTTTAATGTTTACCTATTTGCTACTAATCACTGCCATATTTGTTGTAACATTTCCTTTTGTTGCCGTTATCTCATCATTTATTGCTGAAAGTTTAATAAATATTTAGTTTTATGTGACTTTAAGTGTATTTATTTCTTTGACTTTGTGTTTCGAGTAACCTTTCTTCGCACCAGCAATTTTTCACTACTTGACTTCTCTTCCAACTTTTCGTCGTATTCGTTGTTGTTGTTGTTTTATTTTCTTTCACAACGGTGAAGTGTGCGACATCACTCAAAACTAGCATCGTCTACATGTTGTTGACTAACTTCAGCAACATTGCTACTACTAGTGTTTAAAAACACGTGATTACAAACATACTACATAAATACACACCGCGCGAAGCTTTTAATTTTTTCCACTGAATTTTCCTATCCACACACTTGAAGTTTTTATTTTTTTTATTTTTCCTCAATTCACATCTTTGCTGCTCACTCGATCGTTTGGCGAAATAAAGACAAATTTGTTGTTAAAACGTTTTTTCTCAGCCACATTTGTAGATTTATTGTTGTTGATAGTGTTGTTGTTGTTGTCCGAGTGGCATTTGTTTTGTTTTTACTATTACTATACGTAGATTCGTCGCATCGTTTGGTAGCCATTTATGGGCCAGACTTCTTCATAGCATTTGTTGTTGTTTCATCTATTATAAACACTTTTTATTGTTGTTGCTTATCAAAAATAGTCAGCAGTCAGCGCACGTCGTTATAGGCGACAAACAGACTGACTTGTCGACAGACTTTAAAAGTTAGGCGGCTGTTCGGACAAAGCAACGGTTGGACAAACGAACGGACCGACAGTCAGACGAACGAACGAACAATTGATTAGCCAAAAGTGAGTTGTGAACAGGTCTTTTAGGGCTTTTTTAATTGACCAGAAAACAAGCAAAGACAAGGCAACAGAAATAGGCTAGCCAATAGCAGAAGTACCGAGTTGTAATTGCGCTGGTTAATTGTATATATTACATACATACATACATACTTACAGATCTGTATGACCAACAGTTGCGCTTTTTTGTACTTTCATTTTAATTGTTTTTTGTTTTTGTAGACTTTTTTCTTAACTTTTTCTTCAATTTAGAATTTTGTGCATTTATTTAATTAACTCTAATATATGGTTTAATTGATAACTTAGTAAGTTGTCTTAATTACTAGCATTTACCGCTGGTTTATTAGTTAACTAGTTGCATAGTTGTTTGTGAGATTTTGGAGTTGGCTGAAAATGTACATACAAATATACGAGAATGAAAACGTTGTTATTTCCCATTTAGGGCATGCTTGTAAAAACTATAAAATAATAAATAAAAACAAAAAAAAACTTAACACAATAAAATAAAATGATATAAATTATAAAATGGCTCAAAGCTTTATAAAACAAGTGTAAATGAAATAAGAAAATAAAGTAAATCAAAATAAACAAAAAAATCAAATAAAATAAAAAATTTGGTATAAAATAAATTTAAATAGAATAAAATAAATTGAAATAAGGTAAATTAATAATAAAATAAAGTAAAATAAAAAAAAATAAATAACATAAAACAGAACAAATAAAATAAATTATGAACAATAAAATAAAATTTAATTTAATTAAAATTAAATAAAAAAGTAACAAAAATATTTATTTTTTATTTTATTTATTTAAAAGAGAAACAATTATTAATAATTATTCCACTTACAAACTAAAGCACTGGCTGCCAGGGCCTTCGGCTTATTTTTAAACTAATGTTAAAGTGTTATACAATTTAAGGTTATTAAAGTATCAAAATTATAGATTATTTCTAGCTTATGTGGTAATAATAAAAATACTACAAAAATATCAATAATATTTTATATTGGATAATGATTTTTTTTTTTTTTTTTTTTTTTTTTTTTTTTTTATTATATGGTTATTTTACAAAGAGATACAAATTTTGCAATTAGTTTAATGTTACGGTCACTAGGGATTTTAAGATGATCAGATGGCTTGGAGTTGTTGAATATTCCACTTCTTATTACTTGTGAGTTTGGGCAGTTGTCGAGGATATGGATAACATTGAATTCAGTACAACCACAATGCGGACAGGTTGGTTTAGGTAGGCCTTTCAAAAGATGTTCATGAGTAGCTAGTGTATGCCCAATGCGAAGACGCATAAATGTTCTTATATCCTTGGAAAAAGGGTATGAAGGGTAGACTGGCCTTGTCCCTGACGTATTAAAATATTTGTAATGATGGTTGTAGCTACTCCACTCGTTAATGAATTTGTCACTGAGAACTTGGTTAGCTAAATTTTTAATATCGTTATCGGTGAAGTGTCCCGATACGTATAGTGGTTCAGCGCAAGCTTGTTTAGCTCTTTTATCAGCTATTTCATTGCCTTGAATTCCTATGTGCGCTGGTACCCACATTATTTTTATTTCATTGGAGCTTTGGAACAGAACGTTTCTGATCTTTATTATAATGGGGGTTTCGTTTGATTGGCAGAGGACAGCTTCAATGGCAGATTTGCTGTCAGAGCAAATAAGGGTTTTCCTATTATGTTGTGATGAAAAAAGTACTGCTTCTAGTAGGGCAGCGGCTTCGGCTGTAAATGCAGAGCAGTATGATGGAAGAGAGTATGCAGCGATGGTAGCACCTAGTATGTTTGTCACAGCAAATATATTAAATATAATGAAATATAATAAAATAAAATAATATAAAATAATATAAAATAAAATAAATTAAAATAAAATAAAATAAAATACAATACAATACAACACAATACAATAAAATAAAATAAAATAAAATAAAATAAAATACAATACAATACAACACAATAAAATAAAATAAAATTAAATTAAATTAAATTAAATTAAATTAAGGGGTTATGCCACTCTAGAGACCGAAAAAATAGGTGTTTTATGTGTATTTTTTTTAGAAAAACCATAGAGTCAATTAAAAATATAATATAAGAAGTTTATTATACATCTTTTTAAGTGTAAAAAAATAATTTCTTATAAATATTTCTTGAAGAATGGTGGCGCTGTAGCGGTCGTCCTTCGACTCCTCTATGGTTCAAGGGGTACATGGCCGAACTAACTGCTCCTGTAAATTTTGAAATATCTTGAGTATCTAAATTTTTTTTATTACATATTACAATAGCTAAAGTAACACGTAGGATTTTTTCGATATATTGATTCATGATCAAATGGCGCACTTCTAAAGTTAAACTTTCTAATTTCGACTAAAAAATCATCAGTTAATTGTTAATAACAAATGAACTACATTGAATAAAAAAAAAATCCTACGTGATACCTTAAAAAATGTATTTTTAAAGATGTGTGTCAAATTTGAACCTAATCGGTTGGAAATTGTACGAGTTGTTGGTTCGGCCAACTCGAAAAATGTAGTTTGGAGATAAACGCGTTTAAAGTTTTAAGTTGTACCGTGTGCGTACCGTGCAGCCTTGCAAGGAACTTCGAAAATAAATTATTTAGAGATTTTTCCGAGCCATAATCCTGCAATATGTTATTTCTGAGACCCTAAGGAACTATTTAAAGCAAAAAAAAAAGCGATTTTTTGAAAATCCTAGAGTGGCATAACCCCTTAAATTAAATTAAATTAAATCAAATTCAAATTAAGTTAAATTAAATTAAATTAAATTAAATTAAATCAAATTAAATTAAATTAAATTAAAATTAAATAAAATTAAATTAAAAAAATTAAAATAAAATAAAATAAAACGGTATCACTACATAATTTTTATACATGTATAACACCAAGTTTGACGGATTTTTAACGAAAAACCTATTATCTGAACAAATCGGTTGTATGATGGCTATATGATATGATCCACCGAGTTCGACATTTTTTGGTGACAGTATTTATTTTTATTTACTAATTGTATAGAATACCAAATTACATGCTCATTAAGGAATTTTTTACTTAAAAATCTCAAAACTGAAAAATTGGTCGAATATGATGGTCCGATCTGTCCGGTTCCAACAAACGATCATTTATATTATATAAACCATTCATTGCATGGGGGCACCAGGTATGGTTAAAATAGCTCAAAAACTGAGGGACTAGTAGTACGGATAAACGGATGGACGGGTCATTCTGACCTGATCGGTATACATTTTCAGACCAAAGTTAATATGTATATATATAACTAACAAAACGGATTGAGTGACAAAAGATTTGTTCATGTCGTTATATGTACTTTGTCCTCACTTTTTTACCCCTTATTTTTAATTCTTAGCCCTCTTCGTGTGTATATTTTGACTTTTTCACTTCTTTATTTTGTTTAAATTTTTTGGATTTTTCTCTGTTTTATTTTTCTTTTTGGTTCACTCTTCCACTGAAAGGTAAGGTTGTTTGCTTACGTTTACAACTTCCTTTCGACATTAATCTTTTAGTGTAGATGGTTGCGGATTTTCGAAGGTAGGATCGTATGTATGTTTGTGTAATTTATATACAAACATGTATATATGTAAGTATTTAGAAATGACAAGAATCAGTGTGTACAGAATTAATGTTAAGAAAAAATAGCAGCAAGTTTATATGAGCAATGAAAATATATTTTTATATATGAGGTAAACAAAATTTCAAAAAAAAAAATATTAACATGAATTTATGTTCTCCGCATAACGTTGTTCTGTATTATTGTAGTCTTTTTCACTGTACTTAGCATTTTTTCTTGCAACATCTACTCCAGTAAATAAAATAGCAACTTTTCTATATACATAAGCAGTGTTCTAATCCATTCTCCACATATTTCCTATATCTCACTTCTACCAAGTTGACAGAATTGTTGCTCCAGTTCCGCATTCTAATTGCGTATTTGTCAAAACGACTGACAAGTGCACTAAGGCTGTCGGAAATCAAACCCGCAGGCAGGCTATAATTCCTTTAACCACAGGCATACATACAAACAAACATACGTGTATGTACGAGTATGTATATGCATCCTGACAGAACAACTTAGGAAAGCAGTGGAAAAAAGTGGCAAATAGTGGGTTTGTGGCGCAGTTTAAAGTGCCTGACAGATGGACAGCAAGTCGGGCAGGTAATCCGGCAGTCAGGCAACATGCTGAGCAGTGTCGGAAGAGAGATTTGCCTCATTTGGCAAAAGGCTACTGAGGCATGATCACGATCATGGCGGCCACTGTGATACGATACGAGTGTAAACCCTAGATTTCAAACACACACTCATTTACATTAATGTCCGTACATATGTATATATGTACATATGTGTATGCATACACAAATCTGTATGTATGTATGTACGCCTCATGGCACTTGTTTTGCTCTGTAATTTTAATGGTGGGCACTCAGCCTCCACTGTCTGTCTGCCTGACTGACTGCCTAAATGGTTGCCATCCATCCAACTGATACATTTTGAGCAGCAAAGTGCAAAATGCAGTGGCAACTGCACCACTCTATCAGATAGCAAGCAAATGCAACCAAAAAAACAGGGGCACAGCTGTTGCGGTAAAAAATCGCTGCATTTAAGATTTTCTTGTTTTTTCTGCTTTTGAGTTTTTTTTTGTGATTTCGCTCGTTTTCGTAAATGACAGTAGCCAGATTAGCTTACCAACAAAAACAGGCGTCGCATCAACAGCAGCAGCATCATCATCATCAGCACATCATTGCCACCGACATTGGCATTGTCAGTTGAATAGCTCTTGGTTGGTTTGCCACTTCACTTGTTGTTGCTTGCACTATAATTTGCACGCTTGCCCAGGCAGAAATAAACACATGCATAACTACTTTTTTCGTGAAGTTAGCTGCCGTTGCAGTGCATCTTTAACCACAATGTTCCTAATGTAATGACATTTTTTTTTTCTTTTTGACTCAGCTGCTGTTTTTGCAGCTCGCTTATTTAATGGAGTTCAGTAGCTGATGTTTGTATGGGTTATTACATTAACGGCGATTTGTTGTTGGGAGTTTGGAATTGCACGCAATAAATCCGTTACATGTTACAGAATGGTTGGAATTGTTTTTGATTTTGCTTTTGGCTTGGCATTATTTTAATGTGTTTTTTTTGTTTTGTTTTAGTTTTTGCTCGCCTGTTTTTATTTAAATTGGAAACGGAAGTGCAGCAATAATTTGTTTGTGACATTCCTTGCTGGGATTCAAGGGATTGTGAATTGAGATGAAATGATTATGAATATAATTTATTTCAAATTGGTTGTGTACATAATATTTTTTTCACTTTATATTGGTTAATTTTAAGAAATTTAATTATTAATTTTTTAATTTATTTTATTTTAATTTATTGAACATAATATATATATATTATTTCATTATATTTTTGATTCCAATTTATATTATTTGTATTTTGTCTTATTTTTTTATTTCAAATTACTTAATTTTATTTTAATGGCCTTTTTTTGTTATTATTTTAATTGAAAATAATAATTTTTCAATTTATTTTATTGCATTTAATCTTTTTTCATTTTATTTTGTCTTTATTTATATTATTTTAGTTTACAGATGTTATTTTATTTTTATTTATATTATTTTAGTTTATTATATTTTATTTTTTATTATTTACATTATTTTATTATATCTCCTTAATTTTTTTTATTTTAGTTAGACATATTATTTTCCTTTATTTATTTTTCTTTTATTTTATTTTTTAATTTAGAGTACTTAATTTTACTTTTTTTATTATTTTTTTCATATAGTTTTATGCTTTTATTTTAGTTTTTTTAATTTGATTTTATTTAACTTTATTTAATTATTATTTAATTTATTTATTTTATATTATTTAATTTTATTTTTTAATTATTTCTAATTTTACTTTTATTTTATTTTATATAATTGTATATTATTTTAGTTTGCTTATTCTTTATTTTATTTAGGCTTTTATGGTTATTTCATTTTTTTTATTTATTATATTTTTTTTTTAATTTTATTATTTTTTTTATTGTATTCTAATTTTTATTTTATTTTTTTATTGTATATTATTTTAATTTTATACTTTATTTTATATATGTTTATTTTATTTTAATTTATTTGATTTGATTTTATTTATTTAAATTTGTTTGATTGCTATTTAATTTATTTATTTTATTTTCATTTAATTTATTTTTTAATTCTTTCTAATTTTACTTTTATTTTATTTTAAATAATCGGGTATTATTTTAGTTTACTTATTCGTTATTTTATTTAAGCTTTTTTTATTTATTTCATTTTATTTTATTTTTTTTTTTATTTTGTTTTATTTTATTCTATTTATTTATTGTATTTTATTTTAATTTTTTAATTTATTTTATTTTATTTCATTTTATTTTACTTTAAATTACCACATAATTTAATATAATAATTAATTTTTCATAATTGTTTTCTACTTTATTTATTTGATATTATTTCACTTTTTTAACTCTCTTATTTTTTTAATTTTATTTTATTTAATTTTAGGTTATTTTATTTTACTTATATTTTTTTTTATTTTACTTTCGTTTTGTTTTATTTTGCTTTCATTTTGTTTTATTTCATTTTATTTTATTTTATTCTAATTAATTAATTTTTATTTTTTATTTTATATTAGAGTATTTTATTTCTATTTTTTCGCACTGCCATTTATTTTGTATTAATTTATTTTATTTAGTTTTATTTTATTTTGTTTTGTTTCGTTTTGATGTATTTTGTTTTGTTTTTATTTTAATGTAATTTGTTTTCGTTTAGTTTATTTTTTTTTAACTTACTTTATGTGGCTGTTTATTTGATTTTTTTTCATTTCATTTTGTTTCACTTTACTTATTTTTTAATACATTTTTTATTTTAGTTTTCGTTTTAATTGGTTTCATTTATCTTAATTTAATTTTATTATATTTTGATTGATTTTATTTTGTTTCATTTTAATATAATTTTACATCTATTTTATTTTATTTTACTTTTATTAATTTTTGTTGTTGTTGTTTTATTGTATATTATTTTACTTTTTCTTTTATTTAAATAATTACAATTTATTCCGTTATATTTTATTTTATCTTGTTTTATGTTTCTTTTTTATAATTTTTTTGCTTTGTTATTTTCATTATATATAATTTTATGTTCTTTAATTTTATATTCCACATTATATCATCACAAACATTATTAACTTTCCCTTTTCTTTTCTTTCCCTCCAGATGCATGTGTCCCGGCGGCTACACCGGCAAAAATTGCGAATCCAAATACATTCCGTGTGCACCGTCACCTTGTCAGAATGGCGGCACATGTCGTCAATCGAGTGGTCTAATGTACGAGTGTAAATGCCCACCTGGTAAGTGCTTTTCGAATTAACTAACACATACACACACACACACATACGAGTACACTTAAGTGCGTAAGAGTACATAAATAGTTACGAATTTATTGCATAAAGGTAACTCGCTCCAACCCGCTCAGTGATATTACAGCACCGCAGCCAATGTTTTTTTTTTTCATTATAATTACGACAATTAAGTTGATGGCATTGCGTTAAATTGAGCCATGCAACATTAAGGCGAGCATGCAACATCAAGTTACCAGTTCACCAGTTTGACAGAGAGCTCACCGGCTCGCCTAAGTGGCATTGCGCATCGAGTTGCACAACTTTAAGCAACTAATTGCCGCTAATCTCCGCCTTAACAGTGCCACTGCGCGAAGTCCGCGTTAAAGGAGCGTAAAATAAACGAATTTAGTATACACAAATACAATATTTATATGTGTACATAAATATATTGTATATATTTAGTTTTGTATATTAATATATATGTATATACAGATTTCTTGTTTGACTAGAAAAGCCAAAGCTGACGCTTAGCAGGCAAATTACAACTCAAGTTCTTTGTGTACGAGCTTTTTGCTTGTCCACCAAAGCCACCCAGCCCCAAGCGTTTAGCTGCATTGTTGTTCTTTGTTGTAGGTTCTAGTAGTTGTATGCCTTTCCCTCCACCAACAATGATTTTTTATGCGTATTTTAATTGAGATAAGACTTGGCAACCACCTAAGTCCGCCGCTATAGTTCTTCGCTAGGCTTGGTGATGTCGGTGGCAGCAACAAATCGCCGCTTGTCTTAGCCACCTTCAGCTACATACCTTATGTATGTACATGAGTAATTCTTGTTTCTTCAGGCGGCATTTCTTGCAACAAACGCTTAAGTGCAAGCAGCTCCATGCACTTAGGCAATCAAAACATTATGTTTTGCGTACACCTGGCCACAGTGGCGGCACTTCACTCGCCACAGCCGCTCGTCCATAAATCGTCGACTCTTCGCAAATTATACTAAATAGAACTTACAATGAGCAAACCAGTTTTTATTATAAAATTTCAAACCCTTTTTTTATTGTTGTTTGCTTCATTTGCGAGTGTTCCGTGGAACTACATTTTTACTTAATATCTAGTAAATGCTTAACAAAAATTCAAAACAGTTGACGGGATAGTTAAGTTAATTGCGCGAAATGTTGTTAGATATTTCTTTTGCTGCTGCTAAGATTTAATGCTTTGGGAGTATGTAATTTCTTGCAGCCTCTTATTGAGAAGTTTGAGCAAACATAATATTAATTACTGCAGAGCAGAGCGTAATTTGAGAAGGCTGTTGAGGAAGCTGATGCCACACATTTCAATCTACTTCCAAGTCCTTTTCAACGTCGAAATTTCCAAGTGCTTTTGGACGAGCGTTTACTGCTCAGAGGCGAGTACACATCTTAGCTGCTACAAGAAAATGGTCCCAATCAAGGTTATTGCGGATCCCCCCAAAATGGAGAAGGATCTCCGACGAAAATTGTTTCAGTGATTATAACCTCCAATTATATGCAAGTATAGGTATATACCTAGTATTCAGATAACCCTAAATCGGGCTGCGGCAACCAGGTACAATCTCAGACCAGAGAGGTTTCATTGTGGAGGGTAAATTTTTAGTTTCGGAGAGAACTCACTTTTAAGACACTGGAGAAATCATCGATTTTGCTTCGTATATTACGATAAGTCAAGTGTACAGATTGATATTTGTTGCTGGCATGTGGAAATGCAGATAATCATATTTCAGGCCGGGGTAGATCAGCCTGAGATCATTTGGAGAGCGTTAAATTGTATGACTGAAAGCATGACTTTGTTGGCCCAAATCATTTAAATACTGAAAACTTGGGTTTAATTCATATTGTCGCGAGCCGTTCGCACCCCATGGTGAACGATAGGATCTCGCGGTAAATACTGTCTCCCAACACAAATCCAACAATGTCAGCCTTTTATATTTCCAATTCGAATTAAGACACCAGATGCATCCCCTCAAATCATAGTCCTTAGTACATTCTCATCCATGGGTTTGTTGAGCTTTTACATTAGGGCTGGTTTCTACGATTCACGTTTCAAGCCCAGCGCACAACCTCGATGCGCGAATCGTTCTAATTCTATTCTAGTCGTATTCTAAGATTGGTAACTGTACTTGTATACAGGTATATGTATATGAGTATAGTTCTGTGACTGTAATCGCCTACTCAGAAACAGGACTACACTCTATTAAGCCCCACTTTCGTCAGCGCTTGTAAGATGTAGATGTTCCCAGGCCAAAACCTTCTTTAAAAGACTCTAACAGCTTTAAATTAAGACTAATGAAATGGAAGGAAACTGTTTTTCTCCTATAATTTCTTCTTTTTTTTAATCATCACTGCCTATTTTTTCAAAAAAAAAAAACATAGATATTTCGTATAACCTAGGGGGCTATTTGTTATTCTCTTCTGTCTTCTTTTTTTTCTTCTTCTTTTATATATATTTTTGAGACACCCCTAACGGAATCTGAATATTAAGATCCTCTGAAGTCGTGAATCTCTCGACATATACCTATTATATTTTTCCGTACGTACTAACATAACTAACTCTCCTTAATATACAGGGTCCGCCACGTAACTTTTTTTTTTTAAAACAGTGCGCACAAGATCGATCGTAACGTTGGCTGTGTGGCACGGAGCGCCGTCTTGCTGATACCAAATGTTGTCCAAGTCCTCCTCTTCGATTTCCGGGAAGAACCAATCCGTTAACATGGCGCGATAGCGTTCGCCATTGACCGTAACGGCGGCTCCTGCCGCATTTTCGATGATTTTTTCATCGCCGCCGGCCCAAAATCCGCACCAAACAGTAACTCTCTGAGAATGCATTGGCATCTTCGATCACGTGCGGGTTTTCCGTCCCCCAAATACGACAATTTTGTTTATTGACGTAGCCGCCAAGATGGAAATGAGTTTCGTCGGAAAAGATGATTTTTTGGTAAAATTCCGGGTATTCGGCCAAGCGCTCATCTGCCCATTCCTCAATCGTATACACAACCATTTTCGTTCAGCGGAAGAATAAAACTAACTTTCTGTTAAATCAGATGTATCATCAGTGTTACCACACTCAAAATAACCACTAGTTCAAAAATGTTAGATGGCGGACCCTGTAGATGTGAAGCCTGTGTATACACTTTTGTCTTCGATTAAACTAATGAGTGAGTTTTGGAGCCGTCGCATATATATATTAATTTATTTAATCAACTGATAAAAAAATGTTATTTCTACTAAAAGAAACATTTACCAACCACTTGCACTTGCCCCCTCTCCTCTGACTAATCATACGTGACATATCTTGCCATTATTATGTTAATAATTGCCATTATCATAGTGCCATAATAATTACTTAATTGTCAGCATCCTTTTTGCGCGCCGACAAGCCTATGTTAGTGTCGCTGCAAAGAAGCGCCAGCAATTAGCGACTTACGCTTACTAAATGCAATAATTGCGCAATGGAAGTGTGAAAATGTGACAGCAGAGCTTAAGTGAAATAACTCACTAAATATAAAATTAAACGAGCAGCAACAACAATCATATCTTACACAAGTCATGCACACTACACTTACCTCAATTGTTTTATCATAGTCTTTTTTTTCTTTCGTCTATCAACAATAACAAGAAACGAAAGAACGTCGGTCAACACTTTACTACACTACTCTAAGCGACTAATTGAGTTATTATTGTAAATTGAATTTATATTAATAATTGCGTACACTTGAGAATTCAAGTTGGTTGAGATATCGTACTCGTATGTATGTATGTATGTATGTATGTGTGTACATACATAACATGCATTGCAAAGTTTGCTGGCTGCTGTGGTCAGTAGTGGTTATTTAAAAAATGTGTAACTGTCAACGGTTACCAATAAAAAGTAGCGAAACGAGGCGCGTCATTGATCATTTAGTGCGCGTTATTTGTGGTCGAATATAATATGACCATGATCTCGAGACACTGGTTATATAGGAGAGCGAGGGAGAGAGCGGGAACGAATACAGTAAATTTTTAATTTATTTTTTTTTGAAGGAAAATTATATACACATACCTGTATCAATACAAATAGATTTGTTTTATAAGTAAGCCAATCAATTGCTGCACAGTGGGTCATAAGCAAGGAAATAAATTATACACATTTTTAGTAATTTATTTAATTTTTTTATTATTTTATTTTATTTGATATTATTTCATTTATTTTATTTAAATACTCGTTATTTATAATTGTTTTTGCGGCCGTACTATCAATTTTTTGTAATAAGTTTTTTGTGGTTAGTGGGCTGCTTTGGAATCCTCTATGCTTTCAGGCATTAATTAAACTAAAAAATGTATGGGCAGGATTAATTTTCGGGTTCAACCTATATACCCATAATTGTATTTAAATTTTTTAGTTGATTTTAAATAAATATTTTATTTTGTTCCAAGTCATTTTAATAATTTTATATATTTTTTTTTAAATCTTTTTATTTAAGTTAATAATAAGTATTTTATTTAATTTTAAGTTATTTTATGTTGTCTATTATATTCACCTTTTTATTTTTTATGTTTTTAATTCTTTTTTAATGTATCTTTTTCTATTTAAATTTTTTATATTATTTTAATTTTTTTTTTTTGCTTAATTTATTTTATGATATAATTTTTTTTTATTTCATATACTTTAATTTGTCTTATATAATTTTAATTTATTTTTTAAATTTATGTATTACATATTGTTTTATTTTATTTTAATTTGTTTAATTTTTTTAAATTTACTATTATAATTTATTGTATTTTATATCATTTCAATTTATTTCTTTTATTTTATTTATTTTTTTTTGTATATGTTTATTTCATTTTACTTTATGTTTTTTCACTTTTACATATTATTTTAATAATATTTTATTTTATTTTCTTTAACTTGTTTTATTTTATGTATTTTACTGTATTTTTTCTTTTATTACATTTTATTTTATTTATTTTAGATTTGATTTCATTTTACTCTACTTTATTTCATTTTGTTTTGTGATTTTTATTTCATTTTATATTGTTTTTTTTATGTTTTAAATATTTTATTATATTATATCTTATTCTAATTTATTTATTTTTTTATTTATTTTTTTTATTTTTTTTAATAACATTTTATTTATTTTAATATATTTTATTTCCTTTTATTTCATTTCTGTTATTTTTTTTCATTTTATTTTATTTTACTTAAATTAATTTTATATTTTTTATTTATTTTATTTTATTTAAGTTTATTTTCTATTTTATAATTTCTTTAAATGCATTTCCTTTATAGATTGTTATAGATTATAATTTTTTTCATTTCATTTAATCTCTTTATTTATTTTATTTTACTGATTTTATTTAATTTTTGTTTTGTTTTCTTTTTCATTATTTTTTTATTTCATTTTATATTAGTTTCGTTTGTTTTAAAAAACATATTTTGGTATTCCTGTCACACGGTGCAACGTTTCGACTTTTATCCAATACGTTTAGCTCAAGTATACCCGTCAGTTTCGTTCTGCTTGTCGTTTAGCTTTAGTTAGGCATGCTTTTAACTTCACTCTGTTGGATTTCGTGTTTTCCATACAATCTCATTTGCTTTGTTGCTTTTGCCACATTTGGTGGCGGTAATCAATAACTGTTGCTACTACATACATATATCAGAGCGCATTAAATGGATATTGAGTTGAAGGTGTGGCGGTTATAAATCCTGTTTTAGTGCTAAATATTTACTATTTTTACTCTTATATTGATTGTTTTAGATACATACATTCAGGTACAATATATCTACGTACACACGATCTCACGATTGTATACCATTTTGACCGATTGCACACGCGATCATACCTCGCCCTTAAAAATGGTTCACCTTGAGTATGAAGGGGCTGATGGAAAGCATAAAATCATGCTAAACAGCTGTTATAAAATGAGATTATTAATAATTGAATTAAATTAATTCTTTAATGAATTTTTTCCTATGCGGGCTTCTATAAGACGCCTTAATAGTTCACAAAAGGTCTACTTCAGATCATTCTTTTCAGACAGGCGCTAAGGGTTGGGCTTCAACTATTCTTCATTTTCCTTCCCTTTTGCCTTCATTTTTTGTTTGCTTGTTCTTGGCTAATACATTTTGGTAACCCTTCCAACTTTAAATTCAGCGCACAAAAAGTAGTTACTCTTAGAAATATTTCCTCACATTCCAATAGCGCTCGTCATTACCTTACCAAAAATGGCAGTAGTTGTAACAGCCAATAACGGCACATAATAATTCTATTCTAATCTCAAAAAAAAAAAAACAAAAAGAAAGATGCCTATAAACCAAGCCAAAATTGCAGCCCAAAATTATAAACGTTCATATTAAAATCATTTGACGTTGAATGAATAAACTGTTTGTGTCTGAGTGGCAATCCAGCAGTGATACGATCATCATATTTTTCTCGAGTCAATTTCCAAATAATACTTTTTGTAAATCCATTCAGAGTGACTCAATGTGTTGGCACTCTGCACTGCAGCGCAACCCCGCCTCCTACAGTGATGGCGCGACCACGCGAAATCGTGATACACGCGCCAAGCTCAAGACTTTTAAACTTAGCATTCCGTCTAAGGAAAACCCAAAGCAAGCCTAACGAAAAAAATAATAATCTTCGGAAAGCACACACCAAATACCACATCCGCACTGGTAGATTATCTGCTGACACCCCGCATGCCATTAAAACCGCAAAAAAAAAACAAAAATACAGCGTTTGCTGCTCGCAATCGGGTTGGCAAATATATTTCAGAGTTTTTCTCTCCCACACTCTTCCCCTCTCTCTCTTTCTCTCTCTCTCTCTCTCTCTCTTCATCGATGAATTGATCCTCACTGCCGTATGTTTGCCCCCTTCACACTTCATGCAGCGCATCTGAGTTGAAAATTGTTGCCTTCCAAGTTGAAAACCTGCAAAACCGCATTTGGGCCATTAAAAGCTCATCTTCTGCTGCTGCTTCTTGCAGCTCTCAAAGAGTCATTGGTATGTGAATTTAATTTTTCAATTCCATTTACAATAGTAATGCCAATAATTTCTGCGAATTAATACTCGTAGGAAGGACGACGTTAGGCAATGACGTTGGTGGTGACGTTGGCGGCTTGAAGTCAAATCAGTCAATGTGCTATGTAGCCTTCACCTTCATTTTAATGATTACATTGTCGTTGTTTGCATGATTTTTCCAGTGTTTTGGGTTTTAGAATTTCAGATGTATTTTTTACATTTTTGATTTATTTATTTCATTTTATTTTATTTATTTGTTAATTTTCTTGTTATTTTATTTAATTTTATTTTAAATAATTTTGTGATTTTTTTTTAATTTCTTTAATTTTCCTTCATTTAATTTTATTTAATTGAGACCATTTCATTTCATGTTATTTTTTATATCGTCTGATTTAATAAATTCTTTTAAATTTAGCAATTTTCTTTTATTTTAATTTTATTCAATATAAACTTTTATTTTATATAAATTTCTTTTCTTTTTCTAAATTGCTCTCAATTGCTCTCGTCAAACTAAATCTTATTTTGCTTTATATTTTATTTTGTTATTTAATTTTCAATTTTAATTTATTTTACTTTAAATTATTTTATTTATATTTTTATAATTTAAATAATTTTATTTTATTAACTAATTTAATATATTTGGTTTTATTTATGTTTTATATTTTTCTTATTTTATGGTACAACATTTTATTTAATTTTATTGTATTTTATATTACTTCTTGATTTCATTTCATTTTATTTTAATTAAAATATAATTTATATAAATTAATTTTTAAATTAATTATATTACATATACTTTTTTTAATTTTTTTTTATTTTATTTTACATTATTTAATTTTAATTTTTTTCATTTTGTATTATTTTGTTTTGCTTTATTTTATTTTATTTATTACATAATTTAACTTTTATTTTTCTAATTTGTATTATATATTTTTTATATAATTATTTTTTATTATATATTATTTTATTTTATTTTATATAAATTAATTTTTTTTAATTTATTTTATATTATTTTATTTAAGCTTTTATTTTATTTTACATAATTTTCTTTTTTTTTGTATTTGTATTACATATTTTGGTTGCTTAATTTTATTTTATGTATATTTTGTTGTATATTGTTTTTCAATAATTTATTTTATTTTATTTTAATTAATTTTATTTTATTTTTCTTATTTTATTTTAAATCATTTTATTTATATTTTTTGATTTATTTTATTTTATTTTATTTTATTTTAATTTATTTTATTTTATTTTATTTTAAATCATTTTATTTATATTAATTGATTTATTCTATTTTGTTTTATATTATTTTATTATATTTTAATTATTATTTTACACTCTCACGTTCGCCATCGGCTATGAAATTTAAAAAAATTATCGGTTCCGATCAACTTTCCTCCATCATCCCCTCTCCCTGCACAGCAGCAATCAAGCATATACTAATATATTTACTTAAATTACTTTCTGCGGTTACGACTAACTAATTGAACCGTGGTATTGAAGTTGCCGAGTCTTATGGCGTCAAGAGTTTATGAACATGACCAATGAAAGGGGCTCAAGTGCTGATCGATCAAAGGAGAAGGCTTTAAGGCCATAATTTAATTTAGAAATATTAAAATGAAATTGTTGCATTCACATCAGCTGCGCTGCAACACAACAACATCAAGAGGCAATAAGAAATCATAAACTAAATGCAAAAATATTCTAATTTGGCAACAACAACAAGAATCCAACTGCAAAACAGTTAATCTTTGTGAAAGACACAAGAGTCACACTTAAGAGCCGCTGTATGGTATGTGAGTGAGTAGGTTAAAAATAAGTTTTGAAAATGCCAGTGAATGGTAATTTAAAAAATCTAAAAACAATAACAAAAAAGTGTATAAATAATATCAAGTGATCCAAGGGGCGAGAGGCGCACAAGTATCAGGGTAGCGGCAGCAGCAACAAATGACCAATAATCATGGGAACCAATCACTCCGATCGCCGATGTATGCCATTTGCCTCAGACCGCTGCTGAGCTGATGACGAGGAAGAAGAAGCAGAGGCAGAAAAGTCATAATCCCGATTGTAAAATTTTTGTGTATCCCGGTTACCTCGGGGACTTTACATTCTCTTTAATAAGCAATAAGGCGCAAGAGTATCGAATTGAAAAAAGAGGAAGAGGAATCAATGCAATACAAAAGCCATAAATGAAATGCAAAGAAGCAGTGAAGAGATATATGTACATACATATGTATGTATGTGTGTTGCAACAACAGCGGCTGTAATCAAAAGAAACAAAAATCAGCAGCAAATTAGTTTCACTGCAACATTTTTCATCAAAACCACCAACAACAACAACAATAGAGAAGTCAACTCAGCTCATCAGCCAAACAAAGCGAAATCAAAAATAAAAAAATTGAAAAAAAAAATTGTGTAAGCAAAACGAATAAACTACAAATAAATAAAATCATGTCTACTCATTAACTGCTGCAAGCGAAGTATTTTTTTTTTGGTTTTTTTTTTTTTGTGATATTGGCGGCAGGCTGACAGTGGAGAGTTGGCGCAAGGAAGTAATTGACGCTCCCACCACAGTTACGCCCTAAGGAGGTCATGCAGCAAACAAATATAGTATGTAATGGTCGTTGTGATGATGGGCCAATGCAACATGCCACTGGCAATGTCTTGCAACAGTATCGCTATTGACCAATAACACTACATACTTACATACATACATACTCGTATAGATGAGTGAGTCAGCAGCAGTAATGCAAGAAAGTTAGTTAAAGCTCACAATCAATTTCGTACAACCGACAAACCGACATTGCAGCCGAACGCGAACCGAAGTGTTGTGTAGTTTGTTCGTGCAACGAAACGAAGCACTAAACTATTGCAATCGTCGTTTGGATTGTTGGCCTTTCTTTCTTTACATACTTCTCATTACAACCGCGCATCTTCCGCAACTTGCTCGTATGAGACATTTCCTTCTTGTTCGGCAAATTGGTTTTTGTGTCTCTTTACTTCGTTTTCTTTTCTTTCTCCCTCCTTTCCTTTGGAAGATGCTGCTGCATGCCGCTTGCTGCTCTAGTGATGAATGCTGATGAATGTCTGCCGGAATTTAGCTGTTAGCTTGTTGATTGCTTTGTGCCAACTCGATTTGGTTCGTGATTGACAGAGAAATGGTGGCGCGTTGGTGTAAAAACCAATTGGGAGTGTGATGTTTCATTTCTCTTTTTTTCTATATTAACGTCACTTTGGATGCAGGAAACCAAAGTTAAGTTTTTTATTTTTATTTTAATTTTTCTGTTTCTTACGTTGCACAATTCAATATTATTCATGATTCAAGTCAGAGACCAAAAATTATAATAATAACTTAGACAGTATACTACAGAGAGAGAGGAGTCTATTAAAACATTAGGGATTAAATAGCACTGCCGACGGTGGATTAATGAAGTAGAAGAGAACTATTTAGTGAAAATTTGCCTCTCTTATAAATAAAGGCATAACAGAGTTGCCATATGACGCTACTTAGCGCTGCTGAACGAATCAAGGATAATTTTTTTCTTTTTTGCATAACTATAAAGCT
Organism: Ceratitis rosa; assembly: GCA_037013455.1. NCBI lineage: Eukaryota > Metazoa > Arthropoda > Insecta > Diptera > Tephritidae > Ceratitis > Ceratitis rosa. The sequence continues at coordinate 13,098,905 of JAWMAG010000008.1, read as the reverse complement.
GTTGATCTACAAAATGCTAAGATTATATTTGAAACAGTTAATTGATGCAATTGCTTCATTGGGCTGGTTGTTCACACAGACTCAATTAAGTTGAAATAATTAATCTTTGATAGCTGATAGTACTTCTAATTTCTTCAATGAGAAAATGTTTTGTTTTGGTGTTTATTGCAATAGAGATATTAGACTCTTACCGACCATCTAATTAAGTGTCATTACTGCAGTTCATTAATCTTCAGTGTCACCTGCTCACCTATTACATTCAAGTCTAACCTCCCTCCTAAAATCTTATTCTATTGTAAATTGTGTTTCTAAAATACTGAAAACACATTAGATATATTTTTTAAACTCATTTACCATTTTTTTCTCCATCAGCAATTCATATTTTTTTGTTCAATTTTCGCTTTCTATTTTTTTAATTGACAAATTTTGCTCTACTCATTAAAAATTCACAGTGTTGTATAGGCAGGCATACGAAATTTTGTTTTCAATTACTTAATAATTCTTATAAAATTATTTGAGTTTTTATACGGTTGGTAGTAGAACTGCTGAAACGTTCACAATTAGCTAATTGAGTGCCTATGTGAACAGTTTAAAATATTTTAATGTTTTCGGAACTGACTATTTAATTTAAAATTTGTGTTTTTTCGTCGAGTTTAGTCTTAATTTCTCATACTGAAATCAAATTAACTAATTAAGTGTCTGTGTGAACAGCATAAAATTTTCAAATGCTTTCGAAACTGAGTATTTAATTAAAACACTAATTAACACATTGGGTTTTTTGTCGAATTAGACTTTAATTTCTCATGCTAAAATTCAATTAGCTAATTGAGCACCTGTGTGAACGGCTTTGGAAATTAAATGTACATTCAAGCTGATATTCTCAGGCTGCATGTAATATTATATATAATTGGCGACCGCTGAAGCGATTTTCGGCCGAGCTCCTCCTCCAATTTGTGGTGTTGCGTCTTGATAAATATGTCTAATTTATATAAATTTAGTTTTCTCCTCGACAAATTAAAGTTTCATTTCTCATTTTAAAATTTTTAGTTTTTTCTCTCCTCGCAGCAGCAAAAGTCTTTCATTTCCTCTTATTTTTTTCAATCTATTTTAAATTTGTTACAATAATAACCACTTTTTTTCGCCTGCGTTACCTAATTTCGCCAACAGACAGTGTAAAAAAAAATATAGTCGAAATCGTGATGCCCTTTTCACTTTATTATTGCCACCAAAAACACTTCAAAAGCATTTCCTATACTACAATACCTCGGCTTTTTGATTGTCATATTTTCTTGTTAATTTTTATTTTTTATTTTTTTGTTGTTATAAATCATATTTAGTATTTTTGTTGTATATATTATCTAAAAAAAATATATATATTTTCGACATTAAATTCAAATTTTTCGCAATTTCGCATAAAAATGAATAATGACATGCGACCACCGGCAACAGCGGAGGTGAACAGCATAGCGCAACGGCAGCAGTAGACAATGATTGTTGCAAACGCAGCTGCAACAATCACCCTACATACATACGTATGTACGTGCATATATGTGTTATGGGCACGCACACTCCATGCAAAGTAAGCTCCTCAAACCACATGCGACCTGACCGGGTGTTATACTACCGGCTTAAAACAATAGTGGGCAAACCAGCCGTGGCCGCGTCCGCGTTGGTTAAGCAGTTGCCTATTTCCAGTAAATTTTTATTAACAACACTTCTTACCCTCGTCTATCTTTCTCTAAAACCATGTAAGTATGTATATAAGTACATGTACTTCTGCTTGACTTGGCAAACGTGATGTCCAGAGGGTGATTCCGCTATGAAATTGACTTGACTTGACTTGGCTTGACTGGCATAGAGTAAATTTAAAGTTGGAGTTCGAGTGGAAATTGAGTTTGAATTCATATTGACAAGCCTCAGCCGCATGCTACATGGCACAAAAAGTTGTACGCAAATCGCAAGCAGCTCTGTGGGCTCCCACTTCTGTGCAACACCCAAACTCTTTTTCCTCTACCCTAGTTGTTGCATAGATTTTTATACAATCAAAATCTGTTGTGATTTTGTTGCGATATTTTATCAAATTTTTTTGATTATTTTTATTCAGACTAGCGGCGTTTTAGTGTGCCGTCAGTCATTTTCAATTTTTTTTAATTTTTTTTTATTGCCTTAAATAATAAAAAATAAAATGATTAATGGAGCGAGTCCAAAAGAAAATGTTAATTGACTTGATTTGACAATTATTTGGCAGTCACCTGGTCCACTGGTCGCTTGGTCGCAGCCAGTTCGCCACTGTTTCTCCTGTTGTTGCTTTTATTTGTCACATGGCTGTTATTTACATCTGCATGTCTAGAAAAATTTCATTTCCATTTCCAAAATAAATCGCTTACGGCCATTTGTTGCACTCATTCAGCCGTATATTAGACAATTGAAATTGAGGTGACAGACAAATAAAATAGTTGGCATGTAAAAATGGAAATATTTACAATGAAAAATTGCTGGAAGGATTATGAGTAGAGCTGGTTTGTTGGTTGATAGCACTAGACAACGAAAAATTTGAAATTAATTCTAGCTGCTCTTTATTTTACCAGAGCTTTTTTGGATCCTGGCATTTGGAAATATTCTGTTGTAATATAATTTCTCTAGTTTTCTCTCATTCCACGCCATTTTATAATCTTTCCTCAACTTGATTCATTCCACACCCTACACGTATGTTTTCCTCTAAGATTCATTTAACTTATCTCTTCTCACCTCGTCTCAAATCATTATATTCCCCTCATCGCTTATCTTTTCTTCTCTCGTCTGTCTCAATAAAATTTGACATTTACCTTTTCACCATGCATAATCTACGATAAGTTTTCAAATAACAAGGTTTAAAGTATTATTCCAAATTGACCGACTTTTTCCTTTTAATATACCGCAAACGTGGGAGAGCAGTATGTACATACACGTATATATATAAATATATATGAAATGAACTTCTGTAAACTCTATATTAATTGCAATTAACAATAAATCCATAAGATTATTATTTCTTGAGTTAATTACATTCAAATATTATACATACATATGTATATACATATGTACATATACTCTTTCGATTATAAAAACAACAACAATTGCTTGTATATGATAAAGGTACTAAATGCGCGATTAATATGCATTTATTTGCATTTAAGTTCAATACAATTTTGTTTACTAATGACCATGAAACTTCCAATAGTACAAACCATCATAAAAAAATAACTCAATTTACTATTAATTTATTTATCTTGCATTAATTTGATTTTAACACACTGTGAATAAAACTTTCTCGATGAACTGAATAAATTAAGAAAAATGAAATGTTTATTTCATTAACATTAAAAATTAAATAAAATGAAAGAAAAAATAAAAATATATTAATAAAATAATAATAAAACAAAATAAACAAAATGAAAATTACAAAAGTAAATAAACATAAAATAAAATAAAAAAAATAAAATAAAATAAAATGAAAAAATAAAATAAAATAAAAGGAAAAAATAAAATAAAATAAAAGGAAAAAATAAAATAAAATTAAATGAAAAAATAAAATAAAAAAAAATAAAATAAAAAAAACAAATTTAAAAAAATAAAATAAAAAAAACAAATTTAAAAAAATAAAAAAAAAATAAATAAAACGAAATAAAATTTAAAAATTAATGAAATCAATAACACTAAAAATAAAATAAAAATAATAAAATAAAATGAATAAATAAATGAAAATATGTTATAATAAAACAAATAAACAAAAAATAATATAAAAAATTAATTAAAATAAAATAAATTAGAAAAAATAAATACAGCACATAAAATAAAATGAAATATTTAAGCAAAATAAATTAAGGCAAATAATAAAATTTTTTAAAATAATGAAATAAAATAAAATAAAAAACAAAATAAAATAAGTAAATAAAAATTATAACATATAGGTACATTATAAATTATAGTATATTCAAATAATATATATATATAAATTAAATAAAATAAATTAAATTAAATAAAGTCAAATAAAATAAATAAAGGTTAAATAAAATTAAGCTAAAAAAAGTAAAATGAAATAAATAAAAATGTATTTAAATAATAAAATAACAAAAATAAAAAAAATAGAAATAATGGCTTCCGAGTGACCTCCGCTAGACTCGTTTAAATCTATTAAGTTCTCGGAGCGCTCTTGGTTAAGGACGGATCTCTCTGAATACTCTTACTCAACTAAGCTTGGTGACAAGTTCGGCATCTGAAAGTGGTATTGTCATAAACCCCAGTAAGACAGATTTCTATTATTCACCAGGGATAGGATCTCCATAGCGGTTTCCCAATTTTTTTTCAGAAATAAAGTGAAGCAAAAATCGAGCAACAGTAGCTATATGTAGTGGATCTACACTACTATAATCAAGTCAATTTTTTTTTATGGACAGTACGGTACAGAGCCGCCAGAAAGGCTGAGAATTATTCATCGGTATAGGGTTTAGTCCGCCCAACCATCGCAGTGTTTTCAGGCGAAATAACCTCAGGCACAAGGTTAAGGAAGGCCTTTCCAGATCAAAACTTTCCTACTTAGCGCTAGTTCTGACCGGACATTATCTGATGGGAATTTAACCGAAAGTAAAGTGGTGTAACGTATAAGAAGTTGTTGTGCCTATGTGAATTTTGCTTAGTATCATCAACCAATTCAACCAACCCTAACTAACTTAACAGTTCATTGGAATGCCTTTTCTATAACAATTCAAGAATACTAAACTTTTCGGACATTTTTGAGAACTGTATTGGAGAAGAACTTTTAAAAACTAAGCGAAGTTGACTTTTCAACAAAAGCATGAATTCCATCCTTTTTCCAAAAACTGTAGCCATAATATGCAAGGAAAAATATTTTTCATTACCAGAGGTTGCATATGTATGTATGTATATTTCTAGAAAATATTTCTTGATATAATCGTTCAAAGACACTTTCAAAAATATTTTAATTAAAAATTATTAATAGTAATATAATGTGAACGTCTGATAAATACTTTCACACACTACTCGCGTCGGCGGTGGCGGCGGCATGCTAACTAGCAAATATCGCAGTCAACGTACAATAACAACAAACCGCATAATTATACAACATTTGCGAACTAAATAATACTAAAATCACACATTAACTACATACATACATACATATTTAATTAAATATTACATTCTATACTATATAATTAAGTACTATAAATACGTATATATGTATGTATGTAAACATTTCGTATTGCATTTATTTAAATGTATTAATTTAAATAGGCGTGTACTTGTAGTGCAGTGAATATGTTGCAAGTGTAATTCACTAAAAACAAGTGTGTTTGTATGTGGGTATGAGTGTATAAATGCCGCGCCCGGTTGTCAGACAAAAGTTGATAGCAATGCCATGAACGAATCCAACAAAAATAATAAATAATTGAAGTCTATTTTGCATGCATATTTACATGTATATATGCATGAGGTATGTGTGTGAGTATGCGTTGTCGACAAACACTTTTCTAATTAATTCAGTGCATGGCAATATGGCAGTGGCAATCACTTACACCCGCGTCACGTTTGTTGGGTGTTACACTTACATATATATGTATGTTTGCATGTATATAGTAGTGTTGTTGTTGCTGTTGCTGTTGCTGTTGTCGCTGCGCTGCAACTGGCAATTGCCATTTGAGTTCATTTCATTCAATTCGTTTCAATTCAATTAATTAAACAAAATTGCATAAAATTTGCGAAAAATGCATTACACTCTGCGTCTGACAACAGTTGTTGTTGTTGCACAGCAGCAACAGAACAACAACAATGTAAATTTCATGTACAAATACATATACGAATACATACATATGTATATTTGCATTCAACAACAATAAAGGCTGGCAACGCGTGCACACGACATCAAAAGATGACAATTGCTGACCAGATTCTACTTGTCGGGCAATAATAACAACAACAACAACAACAAAAGCAAGAGCATTAAGCAAGCAACAACGGACGCCTACACTTCCACCTCCACCACACAAGCTACTGCTGTCGTCAGAGCTTGCTTTTATTTGGCTTGTAGCGCATGCTGCTGTCATAGAGTGTCTGGAAAACGCAACAAAACAACAAATACACCAGCAACAAGAACAAACACAGGCAGTCATTTGGTGCGACAATAGTTAGGGCATTTATATGAATTGCATAGAACAACAACAGCAAATATGGGTATATGTAGTATACTTATACAAAAGCAGGCAGAACAACAAGCAATAAATTCAGCGTGTTGCAGCTACATCAACAGCTACAACTACAATTGGGCATTTCGATGCACTTGTGTATTATTAAACATTTACATACACATTTTGTGCATTTACAACTGCAATTGCCATTTCAATAAAGTCCAATTGAAGAAAAGTTGTGAAGGTCTAGTAGTTGGCTCTTTTTTCTTTTTTGCTATTTATTTATTCTATTCATTCTACTTCTTTCATTTTTCAATTTTTCATTTGCCATTTGCCATTTCTTTGTCTGCTGCATGTTTGTAGACAATTTCTTTCGTTTGTGTGACATCTTACATATTACCTTAATTTTTTCAAAATTTCCTTCATGTCGTTGGATTTTGGTTTTATTTGTTCATTTCATTTTTTTTTCTAACTTTTCGTGAGTAGTTTATTATTTGTATTATTGTCTCTAACTTTTTTGATGTTCCTGCAACAATACCAATGCAGCGGAACTGCAATAAATGCCCTTGGGTAAACTCACACATATGTATGTGCATAGCAGAAAGCGAAAAAGCGACAGTGGGAAACTTAGAAAGCGCATAGCTCGAAAAATATAATATACCATATATATATATTTTCATATTTATTTCTAAACGCTTAATAAATTAAACCAAAAAAATTAAGATAAAAAATAAAACTAGAATAAAATAACATAATATAAAATGCATAATAAATAAAAGTAAAAGTAATTAAAATAAAGTATAATAAAAACATAAAGTTAAATTAAACAAAAAATACAATAAGATAACATAATAAAAAATAAATAACATAAAATAGTATAAAATAAATAACATAAAATAATATAAAATAAATAACATAAAATAATATAAAATAAAATTAAAATAAAATAAAAATAAAAATAAAATAAAACAAAAAATAAAATAAATTAAAATAAAATAACATAATATAAAATAAATAATAAATAAAAATAAAAATAAGTAAAATAAAGTGAAAAAAATAAAGTTAAATTAAAAAATATACAATAAGACAACATTAATATAAAATAAACTAAAAATAAAATAAAATAAAATAAAATAAATAAAATAAATAAAATAAATAAAATAAATAAAATAAAATAAAATAAAATAAAATAAAATAAAATAAAATAAAATAAAATAAAATAAAATAAAATACAATAAAATAAAAAAAATAAAATAAAATAAAATAAAATAAAATAAAATAAAAAAAGTAAAATAAAAAATTGAAATAAAATAAAATACAATAAAATAAAACAAATAAAATAGAATTAAAATAAAATAACATACTATAAAATAAATAATAAATAAAAATAAAAGTAATTAAAATAAAAAAAAAATAAAGTTAAATTAAAAGCAAAAATACAATAAGATAACATAATATAAGATAAATAGCATAAAATAATATAAAATAAAATTAAAATAAAATTAAAATTAAATAAAATAAAATAAAATAAAATAAAACAAAATAAAACAAAATAAAACAAAATTAAGAAAAATAAAATAAAACAAAATAAAGAAAAATAAAATAAAATAAAATAAGTTAAAATAAAATTTAATTATTTTTTATTGAGTGAAACTATTTTTTTTTTATTTTTAGTATGTAATAAATATGTTTTTCATTGCGAAATTGGGAATCGCGTTTTTTCTATTATTTTTAAGGAATATTTTACTTTCATTTCGCTCATTTAAAGGATTTATTCGCACCACTACATTTTGTATGCATTTACATATACATTTTATTGTTGTAATTTTTTATTACATACTGACCACTGCAACTCGTTGAGTCGCATGTCGTTGACAAAATACAAAGTACGAGCCAAGCGAGGTCAAAGAGGAGTGAGAAAGAGGTGACCAGCACGAAATTGCAGTCTCTCTCAGCTATTTTATCTTTGTCATTGTGCTATTGTAACAATTATTGCTGTTGTTGTTGTTGATGCTTGTTACTGTTGTTTTTGTTTGTTTGCATGCTGAATTTTCTTTGGCTTTGGCTTTCTAATTAAACACAGTAGCACCCGGGTGCAGTAACAGTGGCGAAAATAGTATTTTTGCAACATCAAACAATTACAATAACAACTTGTAGCTTTGCCACCGCTTGCTGTTGGCTACTGTTAGTTGGTACACCTACAAGCAGCTGTTGCTAGTTTCGATAATTGTTTGATAAATGTTGTTAGTGATATTGTTGGTGTTGTTGTTGTTGTGAATTTAAGCTACTGTGGCTACTGTTTGCTGCTGCTTCATTTGATTATCATGCTGTTTAAAGGCATTCCATTTTATAGTGTTTTTATACATGCATAGATACTCGTATATATGAATGCAACTATGTACTATATGTGTATTGTATAGTTATAACTGTTGTTTGTGTACCTATTTTTTTTTTCTATGTACGAGTATATATATATTCCTCTTTCAAATTATTTCTCTCTTAACTGTTTTTATTTTCGCAGTTAAAAATGTTTATTACTCTTAGTGCTGCTATTGGTGTTGTTGTTCCATATCAGTTGGCGCTCGACCTTTGTCGCTGCTACTGCTGTGCAAATGTTGATGCCTCATCCAATTGATTTTATTTTATTTTTTTACAAGCCATAAATAGAAATTTACAAACGGGTGCAACATATTCCGCTGATTGCCGCCTGTTTTCGGTGCAATTTTTATGCTGCTCTCAATACATTTTTTTCCTCAGTTTTTACGTTTATTTTGTTATATCTTGTTTTTATTATTTTTTTCTTTTATTTTCTCCAACTTGCTTTTTGGCTCCTTTGAACCCACTCATTTGTTCGGACAATTAAAAATTTGTTCAGCGAATTTTCGCATTGCTTAGAGCCATTTATGCTATAAATACATGTATATATGTATGTATGTATGCATTTTCATATTTAGTTTATGCGTCTTTCGCTTCAGCAACAGTTGCTACTCAATTAATGAAACTAATAAAGGCTTTTATTTCCGCTTCATATAGCCATACATACATATGTATATACATATACATTTATATGAGTCATCATAAATAAATATACCGCTTATTGCTGACTTTTTTCTCAATTTTATTCATTCATTCAAACATTCATTGAATGCTGTCGCTGACAATTTCTGCAATGATTATTTAAAATGATTAATTGTGAACTTTAATCATGACAATGCGCAAAAATTTTCGCCAGTTGCAAGCACAAAGCACAAGTCAATTGCTGGCGCCTTTAAAATAAAATAAAAAACTAATATTACGTATGTGTAAGTCGTCTTCTGCTCAAAAATATTTGTATATTTTCGTTTCTTGCCACCTTTTGTGGGCTTAAACTCTACCCTAACTCTTCTATAACCGGCAAAGAAATACATATAAATGCTTCTTCATCCCACTAACAATGCACCACTTAACGAAGTGCAAATAATTGCATTCGATTTGCCTGAATTGGTTGTTGATCGCAGAAAAAAACACATCACAAACACACACACACATACACATAATAATATTTTCGCTCCTCAGTAGTATCGAGCAGGAAGTGAACCAACAAAGCCGTTTGCAATTTGCCCAAAACGACACCAACAATGCGCTCTGTCTGTAAGGAAAATTGTTGTGAAGCAGTGAAATTGCATGCTTGGTTGGTATGGTTTATACTAGTTACCATCTTGGCAGCATAGTCTAGTCCAGTTTAGCCTTTTTAGAGCAAAACCGTTTGCCACATTGGGCAGAATCGTCTTAAATTTCAAGATTTCTGTATTTTTTTTTTTTTTTTTTTTGTTATATAAAAATGTATGTGCAAATGCTTAACTGTTATTTGCAATTAATATACTCAAAAGGAATCTCTTAATTGACTGACGTAAGGTGGTAAGACTAAGTGAAAATATATTTAATGAGTTTGAGAAATGCTTTACCTAAAGCAGATCGAAAAAAAATTATACATAAATATTTCTTCTACATGTTGACCTACTCTCTTTTTCTATAACATAGGCAGTGATTTAAGAGTTTCTGACCCATGCCGAGCCAAAAAAAAATCAATACCTTGTCTTATTATACAAAATGTCTTTCAGTCAGTAGAAAAAGGTTTGAAAGAGAGAAATTTTAGCGTCTGTTGGATTTTAGGAATAGACAAAAAATTGGTTTATTTTATGAGATTTGGATGTAAACTATGATCATTTCGATGTTTTTGGATTAAAATAAATACAAATATGATATTATAATGTCCCGCAATCACCAAAACTAAACTAATTTTTATTTTCTTTTATTTTAATTCATATAACAATACATATTTTTTTTATTTTTCCATTACATTTTATTTAATTTAAATTTATTTTAATTTTTTTGAGCTAATTAATTTTTTTATTTTGTTTGTTTTTATTATCTTGCATTTTATTTTATGCTTTTGTATTTCACTATTTTTATTTTAATTTTTTCATTAATATTAATTTATTGATTTTAAATTAATTTTTTATTTTCGCTTAATTTTTTTTTATTATATTTTTATTTTTTTATTTGTTTTTTTTTTATTTTTTTTTTAATATATGTTTTCTAATGTTTTTAATTTACTTTATTGCATTTTAATTTAATTTTTTTTTTACTTTTATATTTCGTTTTAACTTTTTAATTTTTGCTTTTATTGCATACTATAATAATGTCTTTAATTTTAAATTATTTTATATTAATATATTTTATTTTAATTTATTTTATTTTATTTATTGTATTCTAATACACTTTATTTTATATTAATTTATTTCAAATTATTTAATTTTAATTTATATTCTTTTATATTGTTTTATTTTATTTTAATTTTTTTATTCAAGTTTAATTTTTTATTACACTTTATTTTATTACATTTCATTTAATTTTTTTATTTTTGCCTATTTTTTTATTTTATAATATTGGATTTTATTTTAATTTATTTTATATTAATTTATTTTTAATTTATAAATTGTTTTTTTTTCATATTTTTAATTTATCTTAATATAATTTAGGGTTTTTTTACATATTTTTTTTATATTGCTGTTTTATTTTACTTTATTTTAATTTGTTTTATTTTTTCTTTTAATTTTTATATTGCTTTATTTAATTTTCTTTAATTTATTTCATTTTTTCAATTAATTTTTCTATACATATTTATTTAATTTTTTTTTAATTAATTTATTTTTTTTAAATTTATTTCATTTTTTTTTTAATAATTTTTCTATACATATTTCATTTTATTTTGGTTTTTATTATTTAATTAATTTATTTTTTATTTCACTTGATCTTTTTTGCATTTAATCTCTCTTTCTTCTTCTTTTGTTTTATTTAATTTTTTATTTTTTTGTTTCTGCTATTTACAATATAAATGGAGATCCCTCTCAATTCTCAATGCTAATGGAATTTTTAGATAATTTTAATTTCTCCCTAGAGTAAATATTTGGAAGCTTTGCTTAGACGATTTTACGATCTATCGTACTGTACTGTAAGAAAACAACTTCCAGCTGCCATAAAATTTGTACAAAATGAAGTGTGAAATAAACGAACTGACTTCCAAACACAAAGTGAAAACAAGTGTCAGGTCGAGGCGAGTGTGTAGGATAAGATAAAGTGAATAAAAAAAATACAGAATAATTTAAGCCACTAAACGATCTTGGAGTTGGAGCACAACATAGTAACACAAGAAGCCAACTGCTGGCGCGAATCAAAGTCTCAACACCACGCATGCTTACAGTAAGTGCTATGAGGTGTACATATGCTCGTGCATATGTTTATACGTGTATGTAGCTATCTAGTAGCTATTTTCGTACGCACTGCCAACAACATCTGCTCCCGATATGTTGAATTGCGAATGGGGTTGTGGCGTTGTGGCGTGGTTTGAGCGCCAACAACGTCACAGCCGCCTCTATGGGAATTTAGTTAGTTGATTTTCAAAAACCGCCTAGTCCTACATATCACATGTGGCAAATACTATTTAACTGCCAAGTGCAAGTATTTACTTCACTTAAAAGACCTGCTTCGAAGCATGGTGTGCTTTTTTTGCTTTTGAAAACTTTAAACAAGGTTTGCCTTGCACATATGTATGTATGTGTAGGTATGTATTGGATGAGTGCATAAGTTCGTGCCCGATTCCGCTGGATGCCGTACGAATTGTTTGAGAGTGGCGCTCGTGAAAGAAATATATACATATTATATATCGTTGGAAAGGTGACAGTCCGAACTGTAAATCAAGCATAAAATAACTTCATTTTGATTTGAGTTGCTTAGTGAAAAGACGCATGGAAGATGAACAACGAAAAAGATCATATGCGTCATATTATGTTATACGAATTCCGCAAAGGAAAAACAGTGGGCGCTGCAACTAAAGATATTCGCGAAGTTTATTTAGACCGTGCTCCAGCAATCCGCACAGTAAAGAAATGGTTCGCGAAATTTCGTTCTGGAGATTTTAACCTCGAAGATCAACCTCGCAGTGGACGGCCTTCTGAGCTTGATGACGATGTTCTAAGGACTTTAATTGCGAATAACTCACGTATTTCGACGGAAGAGGTTGCCAGTGAATTGAACGTCAACAAATGAACTGCGTTTCGTCGTTTAAAAAAGGTTGGGTACACTTTGAAGCTCGATACATGGGTGCCACATCAGTTGAGTGAAAAGAACAAAGTGGACCGTATGTCAACAGCAATTTCTTTGCTTCGACGGATCAAAAACGAAACTTTTTTGGATCGGCTCGTGACTGGGGATGAAAAATGGGTCCTGTACAACAATGTTCAACGCAAAAGAACATGGAAACAGGCACACGAAGGGGCGGAACCGATGTCGAAAGGTGGATTGCATCCGATGAAGGTACTGCTGTGCATTTGGTGGGATATCCGAGGCGTGATCTATTTTGAGCTCTTGCCAGCTGGAGAAACGATCACTGCCAACAAGTATTGTCAGCAATTGGTCGAATTGAAGAAAGCAATTGATGAAAAACGTCCGATTTTGGCCAATCGCAAAGGAGTTCTTTTCCATCATGACAACGCCAGGCCACATGTTGCAAAACCGACCCTGGCCAAACTGAAGGAGATGAATTGGGAAATCATGCGGCATCCCCCATATTCACCCGACATTGCACCTTCTGATTATCATTTGTTTCGATCGCTGCAGAACAATTTGAATGGAAAAAAATTTAAAAATGTGGAAGACGTCAAAAACCACCTTGACACGTTTTTCAACGAGAAACCGCGCGATTTCTATGAATCAGGCATCCGTAAATTGGTTGAACGTTGGGAGTGGATTGCCGAACATGATGGCGAATACATAATTGATTAATAAAAGCGCTTTCTTCAAAAAATTTCAATTTTAGTTTGCACTTGAAATCGGGCACGAACTTATGCACTCATCCAATACGTATGTTTTTGGCATCTAATATAAATGCAAATGTGCGGCTGTGAGAACGTAAAACCTAGTCACACAGTGACCTTCACCTTTTACTAGATATTAGTGGCACCAAACAGGGGTTCCATAGCCGCACCAAAGCAAAGGCGAAAATGTGGCGCGCACACACATACTCGTACAGATGTGTGTACGTTTGTAGCTGGCAGGCCGCAAGCTGTTGGCCATAGCAACATGTTTTAGAATCAAGTTTGGCGATTAATTAAAATATTTTTTTTTTTTTGTGTTTATTTAATTTTTATATTCATTTGCGATTTACGACTATGAAGCAGAAAATTTCTGTGAAATACAAAATTCTGAAAGAACATACACGCAGCTCAGAAGAGAGGCTCCAGAATCCTTTGTGGCTTGTTGTCGAGCAGAAGCGGGCTTTGGATTTTCACAATTTGGCCAAGTCACAGTTATCAAGAATAATTTAGAAAAATTGTTAAAAATAATTATGAGTTCGGTACAGATCTTCACTACAAAAATGACATAACGCAAAATTTATCAAAATATATTTGGTAGAAAATTTCAATGAAACCTGAAGCTGGATTGAAAGAAAAGAAGGAAATTGGGTTCTACTACCAAAAAGGTGAACTTCAGAATTTTTGTATCAGAGTTTCGGTCACAAGCAGACTTTAAACCTCCTGAAGTTAATCAAATCACCATTTTACAAACTGTATCAGTTAAAAAATCTATTGAAACTGATAAGTAATTATTTAAGTTTAAATATTAAGTACAAAAGACACACTCACTTGCAAAATGGCATAACTCAAAATTTATCAATATTGCTTTTTGCCGTTAATAATAAATAATACGGAAATCCTCAATCTAACGCTTAAGTGCAACTGAAAAAATTCTAAAATTTTCCTTTTTCATCGCAAAAAAAAATGATAAAGACACTTCACTGAGTACTCCATTTCTAATACTTGGAACCAGCGTACGTAATTAAAAATTTTTGCTATCCAAATGCTGCCTACTGTGAATTAGTATTAATCTACTACACTTTTTCCTAAAAATTCTTACGATGAAAAGTTGTTTCTATTCTATTCTCATTTCAATTTTAAATAATAAAAATATAAAGAAAAAGTAGCTCAAAGGCAAGCAAATTTAGATTTTACCTACTACAAAAAACATACTTATCTACTCCACTTTTTTCTAATCATTATCAAGACGAAAGTTCTTTGTTTTATTTGATTTCTTCGTCCTTTAAATTTCAATTTGAAAAGAGAAAAATAAAGAAAAAGTGAAGTTTCATTACAAAATGTAGAATCATATATACTACTATTTAACAAAGCTAGTAAATTTTTGGTTAAAAACATCGAATTAGATGTTAAAATGTTTTCGAAATGTTAAATTTAAAGAAAATCATGAATCTACTGCGAAACCGAATATTTCAAAACTAAACTGAACTTCCATAGAAAAATATTTAAAACACGAAGGATATAATGAAATAATAAAAAAATAATTCAAATAATTTTTTTTATAAAATTATCGATTCGAGGAAGTAAAACTATAATACCAAAAAAAAAGATATCAAAAATTCAAACAAAAAAAAAATTAATCGAATTTAAAATAAATATATTTAAATATATTAACTCGAGTAAAATTAAATGAAAACCAATTAAAATCAAAAAATATAAATTAAAAAAAGTATTTAAGGTACGAAAAATTCTCAAATTCCAACGATCGACAACTGTTGCCATCGATATGTACTACTTTTAACTTCAATACCTGTATATTGTTTTTGTTTTGTTTTTTATAATAATAAATTATTGACGCAGCGGAGCAAAGATCTTAGAAACAGATCACAGAACTTGGATCTTATTAAATTAAAATTACAAAATGTAAAATATAATAAAATAAAAATAAAAATAAATTAATACATAAAGCCAAATCTTAAATAAGAATAAATATGAATATCTAAAATTTGAGCCAATGCATAAAATAAGGAATAAAAAAGAATTATAAAAAAATAAATAAAAACAAATCACAAAAAAAACAATCGCATAGCGCTGACCCAACCATAACCAATCAAGGTGAAATGTGGCAACGCAGGTCGCTAAAAGTCTAGCGTTCAGCTTAGCACATTTACAAGCATACATACATACATACATTTAATATGTATATATGTATATACAATATCACTCAGGTGATACACAACAAAATTAGGCCTTCTCAGCTCAGCCTGTCTGCCAGCAGGCCTAAAGCCATCAAGTTGCGCGTACGCTTAGTCAGCCTCAGTTGAAGTTAGCAACAGGAGAAAAAAAAACAAATACACACATACATTCTTAAATTCAAAAGCACATAATTTTTGTGGCAGAATGTGTGTGCGAGGAGAATCAAGAACAACAACCAGCCACCAGCAACCAGCAACCAAGTAGTTTAGCTCCAATTTCGTGCTCGTCGAGGAAATTCTGTTTAATGCTACATAAATATAATCAACTTTTTTATTGTTTTTTGTTTTGTTTTTGTTTTTTTTTTTTTGCATTTTACTGTCTTGGCTATTCTTTTGTGAAATCGCAACGAGTTGATGAACACAAACTACAATGCAGTGTTGCACTTAATGATGCTCGTAAATTCGTAATCAAAATTGAAATGGATTTTTCTCGTATTTAACTCGGATTTATCGCTGATATAGATTGGATTTATTTTCTCCTCGGACAGTTTTTGAATGTGTTTGCTTGTTTGTATGCATTTAAAAGGCGATAAGAATGCAGATTTTGTATTTTGGTGGAGGAGGGGGGAGGGGATTTAAGGAATTACAGTTGCAATTAGGATTTATACACACACTTGTTGCTCACATACACCGAAATATGTACGAGTAAATGCATGTGGCAGGTTGTTGAACAAGCGATTTAAAAACGATTGAAACTGTTGGGAATTAGAGATTAAAATGGAGTTCACATACATGAATAAACATTTATTTAGTTAATGTGCTGAAATATGTATTTTAGTGCAATTTTGGAAAAAATTAAATTTTTTCTACTTTAAGGTATTTAATTTTTACTCTTATTATTTTTCTCTGGCAGCTTTGATTCATATACGAGTATATGTATATTTTTATCAGTCCCTCCGAACTCAGTCCCTTCTCAGATTTTCACCTGAATCTATGTTGTACTTTTTACTGCTCTTAAAAGAGTCTTCAGACCACTTAAGGCTTAAAAAAAAAGTATTGCTGCTAATGAAAACTTTGTAAGCTTGCTTTTTTGTACAACTCTTCGACATTTGATGGAAAAATTCCTTAAAATTTTCTCTTTTCCGAATATTATCCTAATTTTACGGTGTTTTCCAACATCGACGAGGAGACGATCCTTTTTCCGCCCGTATGTATTTTTGAAAATTTGCTCGCCAATTTATTGGATGAGTGCATAAGTTCGTGCCTGATTCCGCTGGATGCCGTACGAATCGTTTGAGAGTGGCACTCGTGAAAGAAATATATACATATTATATATCGTTGGAAAGGTGACAGTCCGAACTGTAAATCAAGCATAAAATAACTTCATTTTGATTTGAGTTGCTTAGTGAAAAGACGCATGGAAGATGAACAACGAAAAAGATCATATGCGTCATATTGTGTTATATGAATTCCGCAAAGGAAAAACAGTGGGCGCTGTAACTAAAGATATTCCCCTAAGTTTATTTGGACCGTGCTCCAGCACTCCGCACAGTAAAGAAATGGCTCGCGAAATTTCGTTCTGGAGATTTTAACCTCGAAGATCAACCTCGCAGTGGACGGCCTTCTGAGCTTGATGACAATGTTCTAAGGACTTTAGTATGAAATATATCCAATGCGATGAGCTAAAATAACTATAAAAAATTATAAAAAATATTTTCAACATTTAAATGTTAATAGAAATATGTATTACAAAACTCGTATACTGCATAGCCAGCACTTTGTGGAACTCAAAATTAATAATTAAACCATTTTTTAGATGATCTTTTTGTTTTTAATTTTAACAGCGAGACCACTTATACATATTTTTTAGACTATGACCTAATAGAATATGACCGAAAATCGCTTCAGCCGTTACAAAGCGCGCTAATTATATAGTAAAAAGTAATCCATTATCCATCATTCTCTTGGACCTTAAGGCAATGTCTCCTTTGGAACCCGAGAAAAACGTTTTTTTAGCAATTTTATTTCAAAGGGATAGAAATTATTTCAGAAAACGAAATTTTCAGAAAATAACGTACTATACTTAAGCTTCAAAAAAACAATTTTTAGTATCAAAAAATAATGGAATTTTCCAATGTTGTGATGAATTTTCTGAAGCGGCTGCTTACTAATACTTTTGTCCAAATTTTTCAGTTCAAATAGAAGGTAATTTAATACTCAAACTTGATCACTTTGATTTTTTCGTTGGGACATATGTATGTATGTACATATGGTATGTATGTATTTTATTATTTTTGCTATCACCGGCACCATTTTCTAAGGCAAAGTTCAAAGTTCTGCGCACGCAATCGAACCTGCTCGACGCTCCCAGACTAAAACTGCTTTAGCTTCTAAAATATGTCTAATTGGCCACTGAATTTTTAATTTATAATAATATCAATTTATATTTAGGAAAAAAAAATTTTTTTGAAGCCTCTAAAGCAGATTACTGCCTTAAATAAATCTCGACAGTTACATATAAGTATAAAACCTTTTTTATTAAATTTTGTATGCATTTTTTTATATGTCTTGAAAAATCGGCAAAATTAAATTGCAAAGGCCAAACAAAAACAACAAAAATGCAAACAAAAGTTAATGACCAATATATTGCTGTTTGATGTACGTATGTATGTACATATGTAAATTCTAGAACTTTGCTTGCGGTCAGATGGTGGTAAAAATTACTTGACTCTAAAAAAATGGATCAAGACTTCACCTTTTCAAAAATATAACCGCAAAGAATAATAAATATCTTAAAAATAACATATACGTATACACACATATACCTGAAGTCATATCTATAAGTACTTCAGTCATTATATTTCTGTAAACATATGTATGTACATACATACAAATATAATTTAAATCGATTTTATGAGCACAGAACCGGGTTCACACCCTTTTTGGCCCGGTCCAGTTTAGTTCACTTCAATAAATCTATGTACATATGTATGTATGCAGGTATGTAAATATACAGACACTAACTGGCTAAACGTTTAAATAAACCATCAACAACAATTCAGTGTCATACACCTTTTGTTATGCATGATATGTAATTGCTGTTGTTGTTCTTTACGCCATTACTAGATATTTCTTGCTTTATTAAACAGCTTATGTACTCGTACATACATACCATACATATGTATGCATATATGTATGTATTGTATATTTATAATTTTTATGCGCTCTTCAAGTGTTATGCTTTGTGTTGACAACAACAATAATAAACACAAAGCGACAATATTAAGAATATACATACATATTTACATACATATAAACATAACCATAGAATTAACCATTTCATTAAACACTATCTCCTTATGAAATGTCTTAAAGAGAGCACACAGATCTACAACCCTTTATGCAGACAAACCAACATACAAACATACATCACATTCATCTGCTGCCTCTACGAGAAGTAGAAGAAGAAGAAGAAAAGTGGTTTCGTCTGTGGCAGACATTGTTGGTGTAATGCCAAATCTTACAATGCTCTTACTACCCGCCGAACACAACAGCAGCAGCACCAGCAGCTGATTGGTGGTGGCGGCGTGCACATACAAACATACAAACATACATACATATAAACATATTGCTGTTGCTGTAGTGATTCGATATAAAATAAGTCATGATTTGGTTTATAGTTGAGACGATTGGGCTTTTCCGCTTGCTCAGCTTTGTGCCGAGTTCATAGCGAAGTAAGCTTAAAACAAGCGAAATTATACGACTTGTTACGAACAGCACATAGTACTGATCGTGAAATTATGTACGCATAAATAATCAGTGACCAACCGAATCAACAACGAACGAACAAATGAAGCGACGAATTACGACTTACATGCAAGCGATATGTGGTGGCAAATGTAGATCCTGTAGGGGTACGTACTATGTACATATGGTATATGCGTGGCGTTGAAGTTGGCGTAGAAAAAGAATAGCAGTTTTAGTAGCGAATTCTATTGTGAGACGAATACGAATACTTCGGCGAAAGCGCTTTTCCCTTTTAAACGAACGTGGAAACCAGTCTTAATCGGTTAAGCTTAAGCTTAAGCCTTTCGTTCTTAACTAAGAAGGCACTACATTCTGACATTTCTGCACTTTTTGGTTTATTGTTGTGCTCTCTCAGGCTTAAATACTCTTTGACAATTCAAAAAATCATTATCAGATTTCTTTCACTTTGAACTAGCCCAACCAAAGCAGTTCTGCGGTGCTCCCAAGTATTCGTAGACGTAAATATTGTAATATTCAGAGATAAATGTATTTTCTTCTTCAAATTCTGGAGAATATCAATCGATTGAAGACTCCAAGTGGTGCTAGGTCCTTCGACACCTGATATTTCCTCCTCCTCTACTTCCGCCGGCGGGTACTGTATGAAAAACTTTCACAGCTCGCCTCGTACGACGTGAGCTAGTCAGCGTAGCAAAACTTTTTTTCTCGTAAAGTCTTACTGACGAGTGATCCAATTTACATGCTCTATACTACACCACGGCGGCTGCGGTAACCGAGTGGTTAGCATTGCGTATTGCCATTCGCCCGGGTTCAAACTCTGATACGACCAACGTCCAAAAGTTACAGAAAATTAATTTAAATAAAAAATTTAATTAAACTTACTCATTGCGGTCGCTATTCGGCAGGGAATGTCAACCTCCGAGTGTTTTTTCGACATGTAATAAAGGCTCCAGGCATAAAGAACCTTCAGCAGGCTTAGTATAAACTGTAGGTCCCTCCATTTCTTGGAAAAACATCAAGACGCAAAACCACAAATTGCTACAGAGCGCCGGTTATATGTATACGTGGTATACTCGTATTCACGGGGAGCACAGTAAGCCTTCTCAACGTCTTAGGTGCGAACGCTTTCGGTCAAGTCCACAACCTCCCTACTTCAGCCAACCGTGCCTAGCAGCACGACGGGAGTGCTGACCGACTTATAAAGCTTGGTCGTTATAAATCGAGAACGACTTTATTTTTCAGACTCATTCGTCTCGCCTCTATAAGAAGTCTAGTTCGAAGTTTACTTGTTCCTCATCTACGAAACCGATATTTCGATAGTCAAATATCTTTATATTATGCTCAGCACTAAGTCAAGCTATTTCCCCAACACATGCATACATATACCTATATGGTACATAAGTATATATAACAACAACCATAAACGTACATATGTATGTATGTATTTATGCTTGTACAGTGAAAAGTGGAGTGATGTGAGGTACTATGTATGTAGATATGTATTGCGAGCATAGGCGACAAGCCATGCAAGCAGCAAGCTAAAGAGGCGAGGTGAGGTGAGGCAAGACAACAAACCAACCAAACAACCAGCCAAGCAAGCCAGTCAGCCAGCCAACCAGCCAGCTAGCGTACAAAGCATGCAAGATATGAGACCGTGGGAAAGAACATTCAAAGTCGTTCGTTTACCGTTCGTGCTCGGCTTCGGGCGTACCAGCGCGTCAGATGGCTTGTCGTTACATTACATGTTGTTTTTGTGTCTTTACTGCTGCTGCCAACGACTTTGTTTTTATTTTATTTTTATTACTACTTTATTTTCTTCTATTTTTTTTATTGTTTATTTGTGATAATATTTTCTTTATTTTTGTTGTAAGTGTCGTTTTTCTTGACTTCGTCTTCGGTTTGTTTATGTTTTGCGCTATTATATCTTTTCGGCTGTTCGTCGCTGTGTGCTGTAGTGTAATGCATGCATCCATACGTACATACATCCAAACATATATACATATTTATAAGCTCGTATTCGTTGCTGTCTTGTGCTTCTTGCCTGCATTTTGTTTTACCTACTAGGCTTTTTGAAGTCTCGCTTTTGTTACTTCTCTTTGCTTGCGCTTTCCGAATTTTCCTTGTTTATTTGTTTTACAATTTCTTGTCTGTTGTTTGTCTTTTATGCTGAGTTAGCGTTTTTGGAGCACCATCATGTGTGCTCATTTGGGTTTATGCTGATTGCTCTCTCTCTCTTTCCACTCTCTCCTCTCTTACTGTATCTCGCTCTTGCTTGTTGGATCTCGGTTTACTCTTGCTGTTCGAGTCTCGAATGGGAGCTCGACTTTTACCGCCAATGTCTATGGTATACTTAACTCTCCCGCCATGAATTTTCTTTGTTCCGCTCTCTACGTTATAAAAGCCGGTCTTCAAGACCAACTCATACCTGTCTTATAAACAATTTGTGCTTACTTACTGAGTATGGAATTATGTTCATATGTACTTTCAAACATATATAAGTTGCCGGGAGGTGCATATACATACATACACACACGTACATACATATATATTTATTCATATACATATGTATGTATGCATGTATTTATATTTTTTATTTATAAATAGCTTGTCCACTATGCCTTCCGATTTTCTCAAGTCTTCTTACTCGCTTGTTCTCTTTTAGCCGTAAATTGTCTTCATTATTTTTGGTCAAATCTTTATTTCTTCTATATAGACTTTTCACTTACATTCTTGTGTTTTATTAGTAACTTGGTGCTTTATTTGGTTATTTGCATTCCTCTTTGCCTTCCATATTCTCCCAGGTTGAAATCTAGATATTTGTATGTACATGCATACATACATGTATATAGGTATTTTTGTGTGTCTCTTAGCCACTGTAGACATGTGTAACACAGCTGCACTTTTCGAGATTTATGCGTGAGCTACAACAACGATAACAACAACAAAAACGAGCTCCAGCAGCAGCAGCGCACAAAAATCTTGCCAACCAGACCTGGTTCTCAAGGGCGACGGTGGTAAAAGATTTAAGCTTGTGAGCGCGTGTGCGTGTGTGTAGAAGATTTAGTTTATTTATTTAGCTGTAGTTTTCGTTTCGCTTTTCACTAGGTATGTACCATACATGCGTCCATTGGAAGTAGCTACACGTATACATAGAATACAAATCGATAACCGATCCCAACTCGGGAATGCAATTCAAGCTCGCTGCTCCATGACATTATGAACATGCTTGCATACGATCCCCCGACTTACCAATACATACATATATATAAAATTAAAAAAAAAATAAACCTCTGAGCGAACACTCACTTGCCTGACAATATCGCCTTCATAATGTGCCAATCTACATGGCTATTGTATTGGACCAAAGAGCAATTCGCCGCAATCAACGAAATACTATTTAAGACGCTTAACACTCTATTGAGCTTGTGCGCAGGCGCATATTGCATATACAATGCATATGCATGTAGGTATATACACACGTACTTACGAGTACGAGTTAGGAGTGTGTGTGTATTTAAGAGCTGATTTTGCTGCATTTTGACCATAATTTTCTCCCAACTCAGATTGTGGCATACATTTTTGGCAAACGTTTAAACGTACTTTGGGTGGATTCGTGTGGCAGGTCGAAGGCGGTGTGCGGTGTGCGGTGTGCGACGTAGTAGAGCTTGTTCGCTGCTTGACTCTATGCACCGCGCCGTTGCGACAAGCCGCGACTGAGTGGACTTTGGCATTAATTTGCATAAGCATGAGTAATGCCTCAAATTTGGCTAACAAGCTAGTCTAAGCTTAAACTACACACAAACATATAGACATTGGCAACTTGGATGCGGTGCAACCGCTAATGCTTTTAGGCAGCTAAGAAAAACAGGATTTATGCTTTTTGCATGCAATATTTGTTTAGTTTTCTTGTCATTTTTTCGCTTGTCTGCATTTTTCAGTGCACTAATTCCTTTATTATATTACCGTTGCGTTCAAGACTTTTTATTCTTTCTTTTCTTTTTTTGTTTTTTTTTTTTTTTGTTTTGTTGTTTATTTTTTCCTTCACTTAACAGCCGCTGGCTAATAATGCATAATGACGCTTTGTTGTGTGCAAAAAAATTTCAATAATGATTGACTTTGACTAACTGAAATGATTTACCTTTTTATGTTATACGAAAAATTCATTTTAAAAAATTTGTTTTTGTTCGAGCTATGGCAAAAGCTGCATAGTACATATGTATGTATGTACTTGTTATTTCTGTACAATATTTACTTTTTAAACACACAGAAAAAACAAGAAAATTTGTTTTTAACCTATAATAACTTGTGTGCGTTTAGTCCAAATCGATTGGGGTCAATAATTTTTTGAGGGAAAAATTTGTGCTGTTGCAGTGAGCGTTCATTGTGAAGGCGTGAGAATTGCTGGGGTGGACTTTCGGGTTTATAATTTGCATACATACATACACATATATGCATGTGTACATACATATGTAGGAGTATATGTACTTATTAAAGATTTAATGACTTTACTGCTGTCTGTATTAAAATAAATTTAAAAAAAAGTCTGAAAGTAAAAGAAATTAAATTATTAAAAAATTAAATTACATTAATTGAAATAAAAAAAATTTAAAAAGAAACATAAATGAATGTAAACCCATTTAATTTAAAAAAATTATAGAAAGAAAAAATAAATATAAAAAAGTTATATAACCTAGAATTTAATTGAAATTAAATTAATAATAAACATTAAATTAACATAACATTTTCAAAAAAAAAAAAATAAGAAAAAATAAATTATTACATTATTAAATTTTTAATTTGCTTGATTAAATAAAATTGAATTAAAAAAATTAATTAACTAAGAAATATAAAAATAAGTTAAATGAAATGAGATAAAATCATAAGTTTAAATAAATAAATATATAGATTAAAATAAAACATAATATAATAAACTAACGTAATAAATAAAGAGAGAATATCATAAAATAAAACAAAAATGTAAAAAGCTAAAATAAAATAAGGTAAAGTAAAATAAATTTAAATGGAGAGAAAATATATAAAATAAAAGAAAAGGTTAAAAAACATAGAAATAAAAGTAAAATTGAATAAAAATAAGCTAAAACTAAAAATAAAACAAAATAAAGTAAAAAACAGAAAAAAATATATATAATATAATATAATTCAAATAAATTAAAAATAAATATAAAACTAAAAAGGTAAGATAAAATAAAATAAAATAGATTAAAACAAAATCAAATATAAATCAAATAAAATAATAATAAAAATCAAAAAGTAAAATAAAATAAAATTAAAAAGTAAAATAAAATAAAATAATAAAAATAAAACAAAATATAAAAAAAAACAAAATAAAATATAATTCGAATAAAACAGAAATAAAAAGTAAAATAAAATAATCCAAATTAAAAAAAAAATTAATTAAATAATATATAATTCAAATAAAATAGAAACAAGTATAAAAATAAAAATAAGATTAAAAAAAAGGAAAAAATAAAATAAAATAAAAAAATTATATAAAAATAAATAAAATATAACATAATATAATGTAATTCAAATAAAAACAAATAAATAAATATAAAATGTAATTCAAATATAATAAAAATAAAAATAAAAAGTAAAATAAAATAAAACAAAATAAAAAAGGAGAAATAAAATATAATTCAAATAAACTAAAAAAAAAAAATAAAAAAGAAAAAAAAAAATAAAATAAACAAAATAAAATTAGAATAAATAAATAAAAATAAAAAAGTAAAATAAAATAAAAAAAAAGAAAAATAAAATATAATTCAAATGAAATAAAAAATAAAAATAAAAAAGAAAAAAAAAGAAAAATAAAAAAAAGTAAAAGAAAATAAAACAAAATAAAAAAAGTGAAATGAAATATAATTCAAATAAAACGAAAAAAAAGAAAGAAAAAAATATAAAAAAATAAACAGAATAACATTTAAATAAGTAAATAAAAAATATAATTCAAATTAATTAAAAATAAAACTAAAATTAACTAAAAAATAATATTATATATTAGAATAATATAAAATATTACACTAATGACAATGATCCTGATCGTGGCATAAGCTTCTACAATATCCTATATGAGGCCTTATGGAACGTTTGAGTTTTTTTCTTTTAAATAGTTGTAAGCTCTCTGACATCTTCAAATCTAAAATTAACTTTTGCAGCATTTACTACATCTGTGTTTTAATATCAATTCCAAACTGACACATTTTTGTAACTTCCATTCTAATAAAATTTTCACCACTCTTCTCTTTGCAGGCTTTCGCGGTAAACATTGTGATGAAAATATCGATGATTGTCCCGGAAATTTGTGTCAGAATGGTGGCACCTGTATAGACGGTATCAATACATATCGTTGTACATGCCCACCGAATTTCACTGGCGAACTTTGCGAGGAAGACGTGGATGAGTGTGCTATGCGGTGAGTAACAAAGAGAAATACGATTTTCACTAAAAACAAAACGTTCTTCAAAAATAAACCTTTCCGAAACATGAAAATATTTGAACTACTATTTTTCCCCTTTTAACTCGTCTATTTTCCCACACAGCCCATCGGTATGTCAAAATGGCGCCACATGCACGAACACACACGGCAATTACTCCTGCATCTGCGTAAATGGTTGGGAGGGTCGTGATTGCAGCGATAATGTCGATGATTGCGTAGCAGCGGCGTGTTTCTATGGCGCCACCTGTATAGATGGTGTGGGTTCATTCTACTGCCGCTGTACGCCAGGTAAGACTGGTCTGTTGTGTCATTTAGATGATGCCTGCACTTCGAATCCGTGTCATAAGGATGCTATATGCGATACGAGTCCCATAAATGGCTCTTACACTTGCTCTTGCGCCACCGGCTATAAGGGTATGGACTGCTCGGAGGATATCGATGAATGTGATCAGGGCTCGCCGTGTGAACATAATGGTATCTGTGTGAATACACCCGGCTCGTTTAGATGCAATTGCTCACAGGGCTTTACAGGACCACGTTGTGAGACGAATATCAATGAATGTGAATCACATCCTTGCCAGAACGAGGGTAGTTGCTTGGATGATCCTGGCACCTTCCGTTGTGTCTGCATGCCCGGTTTCGCTGGCACACAGTGCGAAATTGATATTGATGAATGCCAATCGAACCCCTGCTTGAACGGTGCCACCTGCCACGACATGATTAACGGGTTTAAATGTTCCTGTGCGCTTGGGTTTGCCGGTACACGTTGTCAGATAAATATAGATGATTGCCAATCGCAGCCTTGTCGAAATAATGGCATATGTCACGACTCCATCGCAGGTTATACGTGTGAGTGTCCCCCCGGTTATACGGGCGCATCCTGTGAAATTAATATCAACGATTGCGACTCGAATCCCTGTCATCGCGGTAAATGTATTGATGGCGATAACTCCTTCAAGTGTGTGTGTGATCCGGGCTTCACCGGCTACCTCTGTCAGACGCAAATCAACGAATGCGAGTCCAATCCGTGTCAGTTTGGTGGTCATTGCATCGATCGCGTCGGCTCGTACCTCTGTAAGTGTCTGCCCGGCACCTCGGGTAAGAACTGTGAAATAAACGTGAATGAGTGTCACAGCAATCCGTGTAACAACGGCGCAACCTGCATTGACGGCATCAATAAGTACACTTGTGAATGTGTGCCTGGTTTCACTGGCCTACATTGTGAGATTAACATCAATGAGTGCGCATCGAACCCATGCGCTAACAACGGCGTCTGCATGGATATGGTAAACGGATATAAGTGCGAATGTCCGCGTGGTTTCTATGATGCTCGCTGTCTGAGTGATGTCGACGAATGTGCGTCCAATCCGTGCATCAACGGTGGCCGTTGTGAGGATGGTATTAACGAGTTCATCTGTCACTGTCCGCCAGGCTATGGTGGCAAGCGTTGCGAGATTGATATAGACGAGTGTAGCTCGAACCCATGCCAACATGGCGGCATCTGCATTGATCAGCTTAACTCCTTCCAGTGCCAGTGCATGCCTGGTTACACGGGCTACCGTTGCGAAACCAACATTGACGACTGTATCATGAATCCGTGCGTGAATGGCGGTTCTTGCATTGATCTGGTGAACGGCTACAAGTGTGTCTGCAAAGTGCCTTTCACAGGCAGAGATTGTGAGTCAAAAATGGATCCTTGTTCGACACACCGCTGCCGAAATGACGCCAAGTGCACACCCTCGCCCAACTTCCTGGACTTCTCCTGCACCTGTAAACTCGGCTACACGGGACGTTATTGTGATGAGGATATCGACGAATGCGCGCTCTCATCGCCCTGCCGTAATGGCGCGACCTGTCTCAACGTACCCGGCACCTACAAGTGTCTCTGCGCTAAAGGCTATGAAGGTCGTGACTGCGCAATCAACACGGATGATTGTGCATCCTTCCCCTGTCAGAATGGGGGCACGTGTTTGGATGGCATCGGTGACTATACGTGTCTCTGTGTTGATGGTTTTGATGGTAAACATTGTGAAACGGATATCAACGAGTGTTTGAGTTTGCCTTGTCAGAATGGCGCTACATGTCGTCAGTATGTGAATTCCTATACCTGCACATGCCCACTCGGCTTCTCCGGCATCAACTGTCAGAAGAACGACGAAGATTGTACGGAGAGCTCCTGCATGAACGGCGGCACGTGCATCGACGGCATCAACAGCTACAACTGCTCCTGTCTGCCCGCCTTCACGGGCTCCAACTGTCAGTATAAGATCAATAAATGCGACTCTCAGCCTTGTCAGAACGGCGCTACATGTCACGAAAGTGGCGATGAGTACACATGCCACTGCCCACATGGCTACACCGGCAAACAGTGTACGGAATATGTGGACTGGTGTTCGCAGTCGCCATGCGAGAATGGTGCCACCTGTTCACAGATTAAGAACCAATATAATTGCAAGTGCGACGCTGGTTGGACGGGCAAGCTATGCGATGTGGAGATGGTTTCCTGCGAGGTGGCTGCAATGCGTAAAAAAGTAGGCCTGAAACAACTCTGCAACAACGGTACCTGCAAAGAGATGGGCAATATGCATTTGTGTCTGTGCAAACAAGGCTACACGGGCAGTTATTGTCAGACGGATATCAACGAGTGTGAGTCGCAACCTTGTCAAAATGGCGGTACCTGCTTGGATCGCGTGGGCGAGTACAAGTGTATGTGTCCAAAGGGTTTCCAGGGACAGAATTGTGAGCTGAACATCGATGATTGCTCGCCCAATCCTTGCCAG
The DNA here is from genome assembly GCA_037013455.1 of Ceratitis rosa. NCBI lineage: Eukaryota > Metazoa > Arthropoda > Insecta > Diptera > Tephritidae > Ceratitis > Ceratitis rosa. The sequence goes on along the minus strand of JAWMAG010000008.1, from coordinate 13,070,177 downwards.
AATGGCGGTACCTGCCATGATTTGGTGCAATCTTTCAGCTGCTCCTGCCCACCCGGCACCTTGGGTATTATCTGCGAGATTAATCAGGAAGATTGTGTGCCCGGCGCCTGCCACAACAATGGTTCTTGCATTGATCGTGTAGGAGGTTTTGAATGTGCTTGTCCAGCTGGTTTCGTGGGTTCGCGTTGCGAGGGTGACATCAACGAGTGTCTTTCCAATCCTTGCTCGAATGCTGGCACGCTTGACTGTGTGCAACTAGTGAACGACTTCCACTGCAACTGCAAACCCGGTTATATGGGACGTCATTGTGAAATTAAAGTAGACTTTTGCGCCAACTCGCCATGTCAAAATGGTGGCATCTGTTCGACGAAGCAGTCGGGTCATCATTGTGTTTGCCAAGTTGGTTTCTACGGCAAGAATTGTGAATTCTCTGGCAACGATTGTGATTCGAATCCCTGTCAAGCGGGCAACTGCGTGGTGGACGTGATGCGCGGTTATCGTTGTGAGTGTCCACCGGGCACAGAGGGTATGCAGTGCGAAATCGATACCTTGGATGAGTGTGCCTCGAATCCCTGTCTACAAGGCGCTGCTTGTGAGAACCTTCTCGGCGATTTTGTCTGCTTCTGCCCCAGTAAATGGCCTGGTAAGCGTTGTGAGATCTATGATGCCAGCTATCCCGGCTGGACTTCGGACAATAGTCGTGCTCCGCTTAATAAATACTCCAAAGACTTTGAATATCAACGCGAAATGTGCATCAAACGTGGCTGCGAACAGAAAAAGGGTAATCATAAGTGCGATCAGGACTGTAACACCTACGCCTGCAACTTCGATGGCAACGACTGTTCGCTGGGCATCAATCCATGGGTCAACTGCAGCGCCACGATCGAGTGCTGGCGTGTCTTCATGGACGGCCAATGCAATGAGGAATGTAACAATGCCGCTTGTCTGTTTGACGGACGAGATTGTGCTAAGAAACTGCAACCCTGTAATCCGACGTATGAAGCCTATTGTCAAAAACACTACGCTGACGGACATTGCGATTATGGCTGTAATAATGCCGAGTGCAACTGGGATGGTTTAGATTGTGAGAATAATCTGGAGCAACCCAATTTAGCGGACGGCGCCATCTCTGTTGTTATGTTGATGGACATAAAGACCTTCCGTGAGAAGCAAGTGGAGTTCTTGCGTGAGATGGGACATATGCTCCGCACGACTGTACGTATCAAAAAGGATTCGATGGGCAACGATATGATATTCTCCTGGAAGGGAACTTCACACCTAACTGAACTGGAAAACTCGGAGTTTGGACGTAAGCATCGTATACTCTCAAGTGAGCGTAATGACCAAACGGGCATACAGATTTATCTGGAGATCGACAATCGCAAGTGCATTGATTGCTTCAGCCGCGCTGCCGAAGCTGCTGAGTTCTTGGCGGCCTCCGCTGCTAAATATACGCTTTCACCAAAGTTCCAGATCTACAGCGTACGCGGTGTACAAAATCCAGGCGAAGATGTGGAGGAGCGACCCAGCAACGTGAAGTATGTACTCATCGGCATCAGTATTGTGGTGTTCGCCTTCCTCGGTGTGCTCGTCACCACGCAACGTAAGCGCGCACATGGCATTACCTGGTTCCCGGAAAACTTCCGCACGACCACCTCTACAGCGGTGAACCATCAACGACGGCGGCGTGACGCCGGTCAGGAGATGCGAAATTTGAATAAGAATCCTTCGATCGCCTGCATGAGCAATGATGTGAACATGAACTCCGGTCACATGGGCCATGCTCCACAATGGTCTGATGACGAATCTGAATTGCCACCACAGAAACGTATGCGCAACGAACACGGCGGTTATGCTAGTGACCACACAATGGTTACCGATTACGAGGAAGCGGATCCGCGCGTCTGGTCTCAGGCACATCTCGAAGTCGCCGACGTGCGTTCATCGATTATGACACCACCGGCCCACCAGGATGGCAAACACGACGTGGACGTACGTGGCCCCTGCGGTATGACGCCGCTCATGGTTGCTGCTGTACGCGGTGGCGGTTTGGATAGCGGCGAGGATATTGAGAACTCTGATGATCAAACTGCACAGGTAATTTCCGACCTATTGGCGCAAGGCGCTGAGCTGAACGCTACCATGGACAAGACTGGAGAAACTTCATTGCATTTAGCTGCGCGTTATGCGCGCGCTGATGCTGCTAAACGTTTACTCGATGCGGGTGCTGATGCCAATTGTCAAGATAACACCGGACGTACACCACTACACGCCGCCGTCGCTGCCGATGCGATGGGCGTTTTCCAAATACTGCTACGTAATCGCGCTACCAACTTGAACTCACGCATGCATGATGGCACCACACCACTCATACTTGCCGCACGTCTAGCCATCGAGGGAATGGTCGAAGATTTGATCACTGCCGATGCTGATATTAATGCAGCCGATAATTCTGGTAAGACTGCACTGCACTGGGCAGCCGCTGTCAACAACACGGAAGCTGTGAATATACTCCTCATGCATCATGCCAACCGCGACGCACAAGATGACAAAGACGAAACACCGCTTTTCCTCGCAGCACGTGAAGGCTCATATGAGGCCTGCAAAGCGTTGTTGGATAACTTTGCCAATCGTGAGATTACCGATCACATGGATCGTCTGCCACGCGATGTCGCCTCAGAGCGTTTACACCATGACATCGTCATATTGTTGGACGAACATGTGCCGCGCTCACCTCAAATGATGGCCATGACACCGCAGACTATGATCGGTTCACCGCCACCTGGCAACCAGGGGCAAGTCATTGCACAGCCCACCGTTATTTCATCATCAAAACAGCCAGTACCGACAACAAAGTCAAAAGCGGCGAAAAAGGCAAAGCTATTGGAGGGCAGCCCGGACAATTTACTCGACGGCGGCAGCTTGCGACGCAAACCGGGCTCAAAAAAGGGAGCAGGGGGCTCAGTGTCAAAAAAGGGCGGACAAAACGGCCTTACGGCAGCACAACTGCTGAATGGCTTGGGTGGTGGGCTGACAGCGCACGGCCAGGGCCTGGAGGGAGTGGATCAACAGCAGCTGCTGGATGCCGGTCTCAGTGCGGTGGACTCGCCACCGCTGACGGGTCTAACAAGCCAGCCGAGTCCTTACGACACGTCGTCAATGTATTCGAACGCGATGGCGGCACCAACACACCACCACAACGATCTGCTGGGCAACAGCAACGGTGCGAAACAACCACCCAGTTATGAAGACTGCATAAAGGTGAGTAGCGAGGGGGGCGGGTGGTTTATGAAATTGAATAATTTATTTGAAAATTTTGTCTAGAACGCGCAGACTATGCAAAGTTTAGTGCAACAGCAACAACAACAACAACAGCAACAGCAACAACAAAATAATATGGATTTAATTAAAATGGAAAATTACGTTTACTCACGTGGTTCGCCCTTTCATCAGGAAATGCTGAATCAGAAGGGCAATAATCAGCAAAGCATGAATACGCTTTGCGGTGGTGGTGGTGCCGTAGGCGGTGGCGGTCCTGGAAATCTCGGCCACAACGGTCCTGGCAATATGGGCCAACACGAGCAGGGTCTGAGTCCGCCGTACTCGAATCAATCGCCGCCACATTCCGTGCAGAGCAGCATGGCGCTGTCGCCGCACGCCTATTTGGGTGAGTAAAACATAGAAACAATAAGAGTGGGTAAAAAATTAATGAAAACTACTCTTTTTCTTCTCCTCTTAGGCTCTCCATCGCCCGTTAAAACACATCCCAGCCTGCCCACCTCACCCACACACATGCAGGCTATGCGCCATGCGACACATCAGAAGCAGTTCGGCAATAATGTCAATTCGCTGCTAGGTGGCGCTGCTAACAATACAAATAGCAACTCTACCAATGGACCACAGAGTAATGCGTCGATGAATTCGCCGCAAAGCATGAGTTTTCAATCGCCAAGCAGTCAGAGTTTGTCGCAGCAAAATTCTCCGGTGAGTGTTGGTATTGTATCGCCAACGGGTAGTGATGGCATGATGATGGCACCACAACAAACACAGCAACAGCAGCAGCAGCAACAACAACAACAGCTGCAGCAGCAGCAGCAGCAACAACAACAACATCAGCAGCAGCAGCAGCAACAGAACTCGAAGAGTAGTGCAATAATGCAAACAATGCAACAACACCAACAACAGCTTGCAAGTCTCGATTTCGGTACGGCCGGTTTGGACCTGAATGGCTTTTGTGGATCGCCAGGTAAGTTTCGTTTTAGTGAAGTTGAATGTGGGGATTTCAAACAGGACCCGCCAATTTTTATATTTGCTTAATGCAATCTATGAGCTCTTCTTGCTGCCTTTTGCATTATGTTTTCGACCATCTTCAGCGGTGTAGCAGTGACTTCGGCATGAATGTTTGTCTCGCAAAAAGAAGTCAGTGGGGTTCGTATTTGAAGATCTGGGTGGGCAGTTAAAGTGTACTGAAGTCCAGGGAATTTCCTTCGCAGAAACTGAATAGTTTGACTTAGAGTTTGTCACCAAGTGCTGTCTTTTTAAAACCAGTAGGGCAAATTGGCCCCGCTACTGACTTCGGGCGAGCCATCCAACAAAGAAGAATCATATCGGGCAATATCTATCTTCTTCTTAGCAGCGAAGACCCATGAGACCTTGCTGATTTCGTCTTTCACCAAAAATCAAAAATTGCATCCATGGGCATAACCAAACCCTTGAGAGATTCTCATTGTCGGAGTTAAGTAGGTAAACCATGGATTACCTCCGTGGTTGACAGTCACCGTGGACAAGCGAGACACTGCTGAAAAAATTACAAAAACGTTAAGTCACCGCTCTGTGGACTGCAATGGAAGCCTCCTGGTATCACCTTTGCACTACTTACCCAGTGAAATATCTATAGTCACAGTAACGGATCTGATAGGACGCTACTATGGGGGCAACTTTTAGATACCTAATAAAAACCAAATCATCACCGAAGCACATCAGGAGAAAGGAAAAAAATGCACTATGTAATCATTGCCGACAGTCCCTAAGCGCCATTCGAAGAGAGTCCGTGCCAACATCTTTATAAATTCTTTTCCCACTAATGGCGTGCCTTAAATCCAAGCACCAATTATGGTAGACGAAGCGCTTGAGCTGCCTCGCGTGACTCTAGTCATATTGGCACTGTATTAGACTCAACTCCTACCGGTCTAGACTTGAACCCAATGTAATGAGGCGTCCCACCAACCTCACTCATCTAACACCTCTCTTCCACCAGTTCGGACACGTCAAAGCAGCTCGTTCCCAGGCGCACCCTGTATTATTTGTAATTGAATTTACTTTATGAATTCGAATTAAGTTTAGTCGATTAGTGTCATCTTTTATTAATCAATCAATTGTAGATCGATACTTAGAAATCGACTAATTGATTGATACGACTAATCCATTAATTTAATTATTCACATAGGCATTTAATTGATTAATTAGTTAACTAAGCATTCTTTATATATATATTTTTCTCAATTATTAATCATTACCTTTTTCTTTCTCTCTCTCTCTCTCTTTATCTCCTCAGATTCCTTTCATTCCGGCCAAATGAATCCACCATCAATACAAAGCACAATGTCGGGCTCCTCACCCGCTACCAACATGCTCTCGCCATCCTCCCAACACAATCAGGCCTTCTATCAGTATCTAACACCGACGAGTCAACACTCCGGTGGCCTAACACCACAACATCTAGTGCAAACACTGGATAGCTACCCAACGCCATCACCAGAATCACCCGGTCATTGGTCGAGCGCATCGCCACGTTCCACATCCGATTGGTCGGAGGGTGTACAATCGCCGGCGGGTAATAATTTGTACATTTCCGGTGGGCATCAGGCTAATAAGGGTTCGGAGGCGATTTATATTTGACAATAAGCGCAGGTGACAGTGGTTAGCGGAGGGACGACGACAACGACGACGACGACGAATGGATGGTGAAGCTGCTGTTCCTGCTGCATAGTGTGTTTGTGTGTGTGTGTTGTATGTGTGAATGCGTTGTGTATGTTATAGGTATGTGTGGGTGGATGTGTGAATGATTTTTGTAAACATTTATAGTATCCTAAAATGTTAGAAATACATACTTACAACTATATGTATAATTGTATGTAATTAATGTAATAATAGCTTGTAGTTTTGTACAAAACAAAAAGAGTTAGTAAAATCGTTTCAAATCATATAAAGCGCGAAAAATGAGTGTAAAATTTAATAACAAAAAACAATTATTATTTAATATTAAACGTGTAAAAGACGAAAAAAAACAAACGAACGAACTGAAAATATAAACAAATGTGGCGGTTAGAAGAGTGTTGCTTGCTTAAATAATTAAAATCGCTTTAACAATTTGCTTAAAGAAAATATGCATTTATTGTTGTTGTCATTACACTTAATATACATACATATAATTTGAAAAGCATTCTTCAATGCAAGCAACACACACCCAACTGCATGGAGACTTACATACATACATATGTATGTATGTTACATATTTAAATATGCTTCCTTTTCAAAAAAGGAAGTCAGCCATATTTTTTAAGTATGCAACATTTTATACATACATACGAGTATATCGACTATATAATATGCATACAAATACTACACTATAGGTATAAATATATGAAGCCTAAAATACATATTAAACATAATACATGTAATATCTACACGCATATATACATAAATATGTACAACAGTTGAGGTGCCTATTGTAAATTATTATTGTCTACTATTAATTTTTAATATGTCGCGTATAAAACAGGACCTAGCAAACGAAACTATACTTACTATATACATACATATGTTACATATAACAAATATGTATTCAATACCATACATATGTACATATATAGCATATTTGCATAGTTATGTATATAGTGCATACAAAATACCATTAATAAACAAATAAACATAAAGAAAAATCAGCTGCAAAAAAGAAACTCACAATCGAAACTCCTAACAGAGTAGTTAATACATACATACATACAAATATACATAATAAATGTATATAATACAATGCAATACATACAACGATGTTTGTAGGTTTGTATATGTATGGAAAAAATTAAATATTTACATATTAAAAACAAAATAATAAATAAATAGTTTTATACTTAGCACAACTGTAGTGAATGTATTGCAAGAAAACAGCATAACTCAATATGTAATTTTTCAAAAAAATATCAAAAAATAAAAATGAGATATTTTATACACAATTAGCAACAACTTTTGAACACGGAAAAGCTGTAATTTTTTTTTATTTAAAGAATTATCAAACTTATGACAAATATGAAGAATTTCAACTAAATATTGTGTTGTTTATTGAAATGTTTTGGACTGTGAGCTGTGGATTTTATTTGGAAAATAATTCAGAAAATCAAATTTAATTATTTGTATTTTAAAATTGCATAAAACAGGCCTTTGAAGAGCGATTTTTTATTATCTCAGGCTGAGGTTTTTGTTTTTTTTTTAAATCCTAAAGTTGACTGCAATGAATATAATTAGTTTTTTTAAAATAACTGCAAAATTATGTCAAGTGAAAAATGTACAAAAAATCCAAAAACTCTTTGGCTGCAATCGATATAGTTGATTTAATTTTTTTTTTAATTTCCAAACTGTTTAAATATGCGAAAAAAATATAAAAATAATGTTTAAAAAAATTTTCAGTATTTGAAAAAAAAAATTAAAAGACCAAAATCTCAAATTATTGTATTTCAAAACTGACTTAAATATTTACAAACCAATAACAGACTATAAATATATGAAAATTAAAAATATTAAATGTTTTTTAAAACTTTTTAAATATTTCAACATTCAAATTCAAATGAATCCAAGCAAAAACCTAAAAAAAAATTGAATTAAAGTAATTAAAAAATTGGAATGCATTAAAATCACATTTTTTCCATAACAGTAGCAACAACCTATTAGTAGGAGCTCCAAAAAAACGCCCTCAACAATAGAACGGTTTGTTTAAAATATCTTTTAAAAATATCGAAACGTCTAAAAATTGAAAATATTTTCTACAAATTAAAATATTTAAAAAACACAACCCATAAATGTTTACAAAATTTCGAAGTGTTCGAAAATGGAATGTACATTCTTGAAGTAACTTTAAATAATTGAAACAAAAAAATTTAATCTAAAATATATTTTAACTTCAAAACTAATATTTGGCTTAAAATATTTACAAGCAACCAACTGATAGTGAAAATTTTACTCTGTTTCGCATTTTCAACGATTTCGTTTCTTTGGAATGACAACTGCTTAAAAAAAATGAGATTTAAAATATTTTTTTAATATTATTTATGTGTATAAAAACAGCAACATAATTAACAAAAATTAAAAATAATAAATTCAAAAATACGCAAAAAAGATTAAATTAATTGAAAAGGAAAAACAAGAGTTTCAAAATCAAATAATTTTGCGCAACAATAGGTAAAAAAATTAAGCTTTAATAGAAAAATTAATTTCAAATAATTTTAAAATTTTCATAATGCTTCAAATTTAAAAATATTTCCTAAAAATTAAAAAAAAAATTTGTATTTTCCATTCAGAATCCAAATCATAAATTATTAAATATTTAATTTTTTGGAAATCAATTAAATTAGTTTTAGCGAATTAAAAAAAATAATTATTTATACTGAAGTAACAAACCTAAGTATTTCTATATTTTATTAAAAACCTTAAATTATTTTAAAAATTAAATTTCTTTCCAAGCAAGTTATATTTTCAACAGACGTGTAAGTTTTAAAATTTCAGTAAAGCACAAAATCGTTTGAAAATTAATTAAACAAAATTAGAAAAAAAAATAAAATATTTCAAATTTTTTAAATTAAAATCTTTTAATTTTTTAATTTTCACGACTTTTAAAGATTAAAAAAAAAACCAAAAATTGCTTGAAAATTTTAAAATCGTATTACCAACAGATGAAAATATTTAAGTAATATTAAAAATTAATTAAAAAAAAATAAAACATTAAAAATAAGTTTTACGACTTGCTGAAAATAGTTAAATGGTCTTAAAATTAATATTTTTCTCGTTTTCAAATTAAATTTTACGACTTCTAATTCCAAAAATCGTTGGAAAATTTTAAAATCGTATTAACAACATATGACAATAATTAAATAAAATTTTTATTTGTTTTAAAAATTTATTTTGTCGTTTTCAAATCAATTTTTGTCACTCACTTCAAATTTATTTCAATTTAATGTTGTTAAACTCACCAAAATAAGTTTTCAAATTGCTTAAAACTCTAAAAATAATTTCAACAATTTTTTTAATTTTTTTAAATTATTTTCCAAATAAATTGTATGTCATTCAGTCCTAGCATATTGATAATTAATTGATTGCTTGATTAATTATTATTGATATTGGCGTGGTTTTTCTGTGTGTTCAAATGTATATTTGTTTAAAATTGTAAATCTTTATAACAACAATTTGAGTTAAAAGGCGAAATGAGTATTAAAAAATGTTTAGTGCTACAAAAAAAGCGACAAATTGGAGACAATCTAGACTTATTTTATTACAAAAAAAAATTAAATAATTATATTAATTTAATTTAATTAAAAGAAATGCTTCAAAGGACTTTCAATGTGTTGAAATAGATATTTACATACACGTACATATGTATAACTGTGTATTTAGACATAGCATACTGATGAAATGCTAGCCTTAGGTGCGCTGAGAAATCTTCCAATAATGTTAGGTATTAAAAAAATTATGATGTTGCAAATTAAACAAAAAAAACTAATTATTTTGATATTTTGCTAAAGTATCTCAATATAAAATATGCAAATATTTAATATAAAAATAAATAAATTAAATTAATTCTAAATAATGGATAAACACACACGACGAATATGCATGTACGAGTATATGCGTGTTGTAGAAACGCTAGCTAGCAAGTAACTGTAAAAAGTATCTCATGTCTATGACTTAAGTATAACTATTAAGTTTAATTGCTAAGTTGCCTATAAAAAAAATTAGCAAAAAATCACTTTTTATTAAATACATTTGAGCTTTTTGCACTATGCCTATTATTTAATGTTTGTTTTTTTTTTAATGTACATTAAACGAAATTATTTTCATTAAAATTTGTTTAGTAAATATTTAATACATTTAGGTAGAGGTAGGCGCAAAGTTTTTTAAATTAGCTTATAGTTAATTGATTTTTTTTTAAATTATTTAAGCATTTTAAATTTTTTATAATACCAATAAAATGATATTTATAAAAACAAAAAATACATACAAACAAACAAGATAATTAAATTTACTGTAATTTAAATTTATATATTTTTTAATAAAAGAATAAAGAAAAATAAAAAAAGTGCGTTACTACAACTAATACGAATATGCTTGCACTTAAATTAATATTGTGTATGTATATGTATGTATGTACACTTTTTAAATATTGTATGTATAACAAAAGACACGAAGCATATGAAAGACATAAAAATATATTATTTTAATTATTTAAAATTAATTAATGCACTGTTTTAGCATTCATTTAGTAGTGTAATTATTTTATTTTAAATACCTACATACATACATACGTCAGTAGTGCTGTTTTATTGCAAAACCAATTGTTTTATTTCTAATGCGCCACGACTACAACTAGTTTTAAATAAATATATTATATAAATACTTTTTGAATATATTATTTTCATGTTTTTTAAACTCTTGTTAGCGCAAAACTTTGCGAAAAAAGCTTTAATTGAAATGTTTTTTTGTTTCTTTTTTTCATACATATTTTTTAAATGATTTTTTTAAATTTATTTTTTTTTTATATTTTTTAATAATTTATTTTTAATTTTTTTTTTAATTTTCTCATATTGTTTAAAAAGTTTGTGTTGTCTTCTCACGTGTTTAACAATCAATGTTTTTTTTTGTTACATTTTTGAAATTTTTATTTATTTATTTATTTTTTTTTTTAATTTTTTTAATTTTTATTTTTTTTTGTTTCCTTCGTGGTATTACATTTTATTTTAGTTTTTGTTTCATCATACATATGAATCTTAAATTTATGTAAAATAGTGCTTTGCAAAGTAATTTTTAAGTTTTTGTAGTAGCAATAGATGTAATGTATTAAGTAATTAAGCGAAATATCTTTTAAAAGACATTAATAAAACATTACATATTTTTATAAAATAAACTAAATGCATTTTTATTTTAAAAACTATACTAAAGGGAGTTCTTTTTTGACATGTGGTTTTCAAGCAGAAATAAAACGCTTATAATTTAATGTTAAAATTTAGCTTTATGATGGAAATTTCAGGCAAGTGACCACCGCGGCAAGCTCGATTAAATTCCAGATCCAATTTATTACCACTTCCTGAAGCAACTGGTAGTGTATGTCAATTAAAACGCGCCGCATTTTCTCTTCCATGCTGTCAATCGACTCCAGCCTATCTGCATAGACAAGCAACTTCACATAACCTCACAAAAAATAGTCCAGAAGTGTTAAATCGCAAGATCCTAGAGGCGAAGTAATAAGCTCACCAGAAGTTTCCTTAAAAAAATTGATTATTTCGTTGACTGTATGGCATTTAGCGCGGTCTTGTTGGAACTAAAGGTCGTCCACATCAGCAGCCTTCAATTCAGGCACGAAAAAGCCATTAGCCACGGCTCTATAGCGTTCCCCATTGACTGTAACCCTTTGGAAAAAATGGACTAATGACTCCCTTTACCCATAGAGCACATAAAACGGAAACTTTTTGAGGATATAACGGCGTCTCAACAATGGCTTATACATTATCAACACTCCAAGTGCGACATTTCTTCCCGCTAATGTACCCATTCAACAAAAAGTGAGATTCAAAAACTTTCTTGCGAAAATTGGGTTGGGTGGCCATCTCGTCTTGAACTCATTCACCGAATATGCGACGCGCTTGATGAAAGTTCGGCTTCAATTCTTGCACAAGTTGGATTTTGTAAGCCAGCAAACCAAGATCTTTTTGCAAAATCTTCCATAAAGTGTCATTTTCGACCCTCTGCTGCACAGTAGCAATAGCGATTTCGGTGCTTATTGGACGGAGATAGATTAAACGTGGTGCGAAACCGAGCCAATGTTTGATCGAATTACCGACTTTGCTGAGCGAATATGTCTACTGAATTTTTAATGCTGAACATGTTTTGTTCAAAGTGCAAGTGAAGTTCTCCGCTCAACCTAATAGACGTTTCATTAACACCGCTTCAACTCGTCGGCCTTTTCATAACCGGAAATATTCAAAGAAATATGTCCAGGAACAGAGATTAAGAAGATGTCGAGTGGATCTGCCAGCGGGTATAGAGCCTGCAATAATTGACCACACTTGAATTTAACATTAGCGGCGGTAATGCTTATTTTCTTTCTTTATCTTCCCGTATCTACAGGCCTTTTCTATACTTAGTACTTCCGTTTGGAAGATACTAGCTGAGTTCGAAAGACAGAAAGAAAGGGAGAACTTCAGATCTTTCAAGTATACAACCACCTCTACACCACCGTTCATTATAGACCCAAGGGTGTAGATTGAAATGGTGTCCTTTCCACCTGGAATGCTACTTTTCCACTCTCGTCTAGTAGGTATCCTCAGCAAATATTGAAATCTAACCTTGTGGGGTACATAAACTGATTTGCTTCACCTTCAGCGTAAAGTAAGTTAGGCTTATGGGTTTGAAGAGCCCTATTGTGTGCTCTTCTTCCCAGTTTCGGTGAGAAAACCACCTCGTCTGCTTTTTTCAACTTCTTCGTTAATAAGACGTTTGGATACTGATTTTGTAGATCCTTTAAAGCCATTGAACCATTACTGTCTTGAGTTCCTGTAACATAATTGGTTTAATCCCATCTAGACCCGCCTCTTTAATGGTGAGAAGAACACATTAGTTTACCGAAGTGTACAATGATGATGAATGCACATCTTCTGCTGGGTTTTACCGGCAGTGGTTGGCCAACCAGGGTTCTCCTTTCTAATACAGGTCGGGTAAAAGTGCTCTTTTGGCTAGAACCTACTAATTTCTGAATATTCTATATAGTGCTTCTGTCTTTGCCCTCCGAACGACTTCTTTATATTTCTCTCATTGTGTTTTAGTAAGACTGCTAGAATTTTGTCTTATAGCTTTCATTGAAGGCTTTCTTCACCAGTCTGTTGACAGCGTAAAATCTGTAGCTTCCTCCCATCCCGAGAACTTGATAATATCAACAGCCATATATTGACTCTGAGCACGTGGGTAGCTGGTTTACTATTTATAAAATATACACTGAATCGATTTTCGTTTAAGCTCCTCCTCCAATTTGTGGTATGCGTCTTAACGGTTTTCCAACAAATGGAAGGACCTACAGTTTACTATGAGCCGCCTCCGAACGGTCAATGGATATTTTGAGGAGCTTTTACTTCATGTCAAAAATATACGCGGAGGGCTTGACGAGGGGCGACCGCAATTAGATTTTATTATTAGTATTCAGTAAAATGCCTCCATGAACTCCTCCCATAAGGCAACACGAGGTCGGTCGATTTACAAATCCTTTGGAGACAAATGCAAAAGTATTTCCGCCGCTCTGAGCAGAGAAGTTTTTTAAGATCTTTTAAAGTTCAGTCCACGGCCTCTATTTCTGCTCTATAGTTCGTGGTGCATTTTTGAGCAGTTTTTACGATAAAAAATACTTCATCGCCATTCCTGTTGTTGTTGTAGAGGTTCGCCAACCCCGCTTAGGAATGAAGCCATTGAGGTAATCTAACAGGAGGTCTGAGCTGTTTCAACGGGTTGGGACCAAAGGGAGATGGGATTAGATGAGTTGGTTTTAGGGGAAGTGCAAAGAGATGGTTAGTGCAGGGCATTACGTTAGGTATGTCAGAGTGGATTCTGGATAAGTAGTATAACCTTCAACAATGCCCAGACCTGAGTTGTGCTAATACATATTATACTCTGGGTAGCTCGATGTGGTTGTTTGACTCCGAGAACTCCGTTCACAGGGAGAGAGTTAACGGACTATTGGTGGATGGCGTTAAGTTCTTGTCTGTACGCCGTCCGGTCCAGCGTTTGTTGTACTACTACTCTTTAAGTCGAGTACGGCCTTTCTAATATGCCAGCGTCTCAGAAGGTTTCCTGTCACGTTTCTGAGAGCGATGCTTGTAACTTCTTCAACTGCGTCTTGCTAGTCCCCAGTGCCCAAATCGGTGCACCATAGTCAACGACCGACCGCCCAATCGCCTTAAAGATTGCTAGCAAAGTTTCTTTATTTTTGAGGATTTTGTTGCAGCAATTTCAGTCGTATGCGGTGTGAAGGAGGCTGTCGGATGTGCTTTATTGGGAATTTATTATTGATCAATGCGTGGTATTGTTGCAAATTCATCTACTACGACAGATCAGGTCTCTGGTCCATTTCTTTTTTCGAATAGAATTTATACATAAATCTTGCTCAAATTTAAAAAATCCCTATGGCTTGGCATCTGTATCCTCTTAAGATAATACATGTAAAGTAGAAGTGAAAGTTTTTTATCACCATTTAAAATAAACTTTCAGTAACAAATCGACAGGACATCGTAAAAAAAAAACTATTTTTACTATTTTTAAATTTTTGAATATCTAACTGCAGAATAAAACTTTACTAAAAAAAATGCATATATTTAGGCGCAGGGAGGAATTAACGTCACATGACAAGTGACAAGATAAGAGGAATAAACTTCCGTAGAAGCGACCTTTGAATTGCGCGAATGTGAAGATTGAGTAATTGTTTTATTTCCATACTTACTAAGTAGTTTTTATAACAAAAATACATTTTTATAATTTTATTTACAGCTGAAAATTTTGACTTTGCATTTACACAAAATTAAAATAATTACTTTGCATTTAGTTGTGCAAAATTTTATAATTGCACATTTCAATATTCAAGTAGCTAAGTAGTTACAGTTGTTGTATTTAAATACGAAAACCCAAAAGTCTATAAAAAATGCATACAGCTTAAAATTTACAATATTTCCTAATATAACTAAAACCTTTTAATTCTACTCTGTCTTCAATTCTCCTTCTTTGCATCTGCTGTGGCGGCTGATCCAAGCCCTGTGTCAACAGCTTCATTTGGAACAGCTGACTTTTCACCTTCATCTTGTGCTAAAGTTTTATTTTTAGATCCAGTAAATGGACAACTGCCTCCTTTACACTCGAACGGAAACTCGGGTGCATTTTTTATCACATTGCCTTCAGCATCCTTTTTCTCCCAAGGATTCCAATAACGTTGTATGATTGGTAATACTATTGGCTGTATAAACTTGTGCCAAATGTAAAGCAGCACGGGAATGATGAAGCAAGGCACACAGACCATTTTTGTCAAAGCACTTTTCTTGTCTGGAATGCAATGAGTTTGCAAGAATTTATGTGAAAATTTTTCTTTAACTTGGAAAAATTTTGCTATATTAAATTTTTAAAATTTTTTATACACTGTATAAAAATGTATGCAAATTTTGATTGAATATTAATCAAAACAAATATGGAATTGACATCAGAATATTTTTGTTCTCATGAAAACATATCGCTAGATGGCGCACGTTGCATTAAGTTCGAATATAAATGTGTGTTCACGTATTAACATTTTAACGAAACTGCAATCGATAATTCAACACATAAATATCGGAGATATGTCTGGATATGTGCAATTAGCAACAAGAAAGATTTTTACATAACCATTTTGGGATTTCTGTGCTCATAGTGTTGAGGATTTTCTCAAAATTATGACCGCCTATAGAGTTTTACATCTAAAGGGCTGCTATTTGCAAAGAACGTATATTTTTGAAATAGTTGTAAAAGCTTAAAAAGTTCTGTTGGAATGGGAAAATATATATCCAACACGGTATACATTTTAAATTTATTTTACAGACTTTTTATAGACTCTTTTTCTATTTCAATTAAATTTTCCAATTGCATCCCTGCATTTAAAATACTCGTTGCTTTTACTCGTCCGAACATTTTTAACTGAACAGCTGTCACTCGTTTTTTGCAATTAGACTCATTCGGTTGTTGGTTTCGTTGAGCGCTTCGAGTACAGGTGAAATTCGCTTTGTTGTTTTTTCTATTGGAAACTGGTTGAGTTAATGGTTGTTATTTACCCAAATATAATTAAAACATCACGGGTAAATAATTATTAAATTATAGATCAGCGCTACTAAATTGTTCCGACCGTGTACAAAAGCTACTGTAAACCGCGAGTGAAGTGAAGGGCTGTGATGTTGGCAGTGTGTCTTGCAAAGAAAGTTTAAAATTCAAGTTGTTATACCCAATAAATTCAGAAAAAGATTGCGCAAAATTGTTAACAACGCAAATATTAAAAAAAAAAATTAAAAAAATAACAAAATTTTCCATAAGGTGTTAGTGTACAAAATTAGTGCATTTTCCGATAAAATTGTCCACAGCTAACTTTGTCCTTACCTTTACCATTTGGATTAAATAGAGTGACTAGAAGTCGAGCAATGTGGAGTCCAACACACATACAAGTTACGGGTGAGTCAATATTATTATGGAATTATTATTGAATAACCTTTTTATGGAAAAGCTACAAGCTACGCCGCCTTTCATATTTAACAAAACAATGAAGATCGAAAAACCAAAATTTTAGAAAAATAGATGCTATAATTTTGGTTTATATGTTAAGTTAAATTAAAAATATTAATAAATAAAAAAAAAATCAAAATTTTTTTTTTTCAAATAACAACATGCTTGTGGCTCGTGACAGCGCAGCATTGAAAACGTTAACTGCGTCAGCGGCTGGCTCACTGTCATCGTTGATATCAAAGCTACAAGCTGACGGAATTGTGTGCCGCCACTTTCTTTGTGCATATTATGAATATGTACTTATGTATTTACTCATCTAGGTGTACAAAATGGAATCACAAACAGATACACCTCACAGCAACGCAGATTGCTAAGCGGAGAACTGGTTTTCAGAAAACCATCGACTTGTATCTACTAAAACAACAGTAATAACAAAAAATTCCAAAGTGTAATAAATGCTGAAACAAAGCTCATAGTACAAGGCGAATATGTGTGTAGCAAAAAGTCATCACAAATGTAGCGAATGTGAACGGGCTCTGCAAATCGCATTGAAAACGCATTCCAAATGAAATCAAATCAGCTACACAGACGGTGTATAATCTTAATGACTTCCAATAGTATGATTTTTTATTGCTCGTACTGTAAATATTTTGTGTGGCATTGTTTTCCAAACAAAGTTTTGGTGAGCGGTACGCTAAATCTAAATTTAAAACTGCCTCAGAAAGATATGACCGGTAGTGACCGGTACGATTAACGTTCAACTTTGTACCGTCGGTCAATTTGTGGTCTTATTTTCACTTTTTAACACTTTTCACTATAATACTTTGTACAATTTTCTACAATTAAATTATGTATGTACCTATGTATGTGCGAGCGTGTAAAGTGTGAAAACGGCTTAGTAAACAATTTCGATTTTTCTGCACAAGTGCATATGTACATACATACATTCATATGTATGTGTCTACATAGTTCGTACGTGGATTAATTAAGCACGTTGTTTGCTGAGATTGAGGCCTCTCAGATTGAACTCATCACACCTACATATACACACGTACATACATACGGGTGAGTGTAAAGACAACACGGCGGGGTTCATGTGCCACTTTCTACATTGTGCCATTGTTCTCAACAAATTTATTTGCGCTTGCTTGAATTTGTAATAGAATTCGCACATTTTCATAAATATACTTATAATTGAAATTGCCTTGTTTTGCCCCAGTACACCTCATTTGAGTTTAGCTAGCTTGCAGGTAGTTGTTGTTATTGTTGTGGAAACTGCCTTCGCTAACGCCATCAAAAATATCATTATTTTGCCAAAATGCTCGTCATTCATTCGCCACCCGCTTTTGTATGTGCATACGTGTATAGTTGTAGGTTTTTGGCTGTGTCACGTGATGATCGCTGCTTAGCTTTAGCTTAGTTCTCTGCTTGCTCATTGCAGATTTCACTTTATTTGGCATGCAATTGCTGACTTTGTTTAACAATTTTTGTTTACGTGCTGAATTCCAATGAACTTAGGCGAAAATTAGCCAAAAAAAAACCAAAAATGGAATATAAAAGCAGCTAAAGCAATTTTCAGCAATATTTGTAACTAAAAATAGCTCACTCGTATTAGAGCGTAAATTCATAAGTAGGCAAGTCGTGTTCTGTGCTACTTGTAAGCGGAAATTGGCAGTCGTTCAATATTTGAGTTTATTAAGAAAAATAATAAAAATATTTATTTTCGTCTTTTTCTTCGACAATTATGTTTTTTTTGTACCAAAATAAACAAAACAAAATCTCATTTGGCTCCAAAAGTGTTTTAAATAATAATTATACTCTTCTTTCTCAAAAACTTTTTTTCTGATAAAATTCTTGAGCTAACGAAATGGCTTATGAATCATAAATGTCAATAAAAAATTTGCTATATTTCGATTTAAAAGTGCATATATATATGTGTATGTATGTATGTATGTACCATACTATACATATATGGATGAGTGAACTTATTTGATTTATAATGTAAATTTAAAATCCCTCTATTGTTTCCCACTCTCTGATTTTTATCAAAATTTGTTGTTTTAAATATCTAAATGAAAATTCCCAAAAGATAAGATAAGCACTCTTAATGTGAATGTAAGATTACAATAACAATAACAAAGATAATTTCTCATACTCTACATACATACATATGTGCATATGTATATGACTACTTATAATAGTGAAATGTGTTTTTTTTTTTGAGAAATTTTTATTGTAAAATTTCATGGGTTATCGTCGAAAAAATATTAGTCATTTTTTAAGTCACTGAAAGAAATGCCAGCAGGAGCGTAAGCGTAAGGTGTGAGTAATGCAAAAGTAATGCCTAAAAAGCCACAAATTTACATAAATATACTATGTACATATGTACGTTTGTAAACTAAGTGGATGTAGGTATATAAATTTATTAGTGCATTACAAGGTAAAGTTTTATTTAAATTTTCTGACCTTCAGTATTTTTTTCTTTTTTTTTTTTTTGGCAGAATGTCATAAGTGAAAATTTTGCAAACTTCAAATGTTGAAAGGTAATAACATCAGTGTAACAACAACAAAAATATATATATTTGTTATGTACAAACTGTAATTAGCTCAAATCGGTATAGTTAAATGCATACTGGTATTTCTTATCGAGGGTACGCTAATATTGACCTGTTGGGTATATACAATGAATGCATACAAATATAATCACATATTTTGATAAATATTTATGTACATACACGTATGTTTTTTTTAAGTAAACTTGTCGGCATTAAAATTAAAATTTTCTTTGTTTCGAGATTTTAGAAGACATTAACTTAAGTCTGAAAACTAAACAAATTTATCAGCAATTAATATGTATACGATTTTGCTGTTTGCCGCATTAAATTTAAAATTATAAATTATTGAATTTTTTATACTTACTTATGTGTGCATGTGGATAATATTATATGTATGTATGCATGCTGGCTTGTATATTTATTTAAGTTCACTGCTATTTTTAATTAAACACAACCAACGTACGTTTATCAGAAAAATTATTATTTTATTTTTTTTTTATAATTTTTCTTTTTTATTTTGCCTCGGCTTCACATATGTATGTATGTACATGTATTAGTTATACGCTTATAATCACTTCAACGAAGTAATTCAAGTTCATTATTACTCATTTATATTCGCTATTTATTATTTATAATGATATGGCTCCATGTTTATTATTTTTATTTTATTATTTTCCTTTCTTGTTAATCAAAGGCACAAAACAGCTGTATGAAAATAGCGAACGTAAGTGGGAATAAACTCTTTGCTGAAAGCAAATGAGTAATTTTTCATACAAACAATATACGTGTATATGTATATCTTATTTTAAGTAATGTTTTTTATTACAAACTAAATGTAATACTTGAATATATAGAGTTCTTACTTCAAAGTATGAAATTCATTGTTTACATTATAGATACTACCTTGTTGTTTAAGCATATTTAAAATTTTTGTTTTTAAATTATTTTATGATTTTGTTTAACATTTCATTTGAAATTATTATTTATGTTATTAACATTAATTTTTTTCTCGAATTTTTTATTTTACTTTAATTAATTTTTTTTCTTAATTGTATTTAATTTAATTTAAATTTTTTATTTCCATTTTTTTAAATTTATTTGCGTTTAATAACTTATTTTTGTTTTAATTAACTTTTTTTATTTTTATTATTCAATTATTTTATGTTTTTCCATATTTATTTTATTTTAGTTCACTTTATTTAATTTTATATAAATTTATTTCGTACAATTTAATTATTTATTTGATTTAATTTTATTTTAATATCTTTTATTTAATTGTAGTTAATTGAATTTTGCTTAGTTTTTTATTTCATTTATTTAATTTAAATTTGTTTAACTAAATTAAATTTTTTGCTTTAATGTATTTAATTTTGCTTAATTTTATTTTATTAAATTTTGTGTTTTTTCTTTTTAAATATTTTTATTTATTTTTATTTATTTATTTAAAAGAGAAACAATTATTAATAATTATTCCACTTACAAACTAAAGCACTGGCTGCCAGGGCCTTCGGCTTTTTTTTAAATATTTTATTTTTACAATGTAATATTAATTTATTTTATATTGTTTTATTTATTAAATTCCCTATTTAACATTTTTTTTTTTGCTATTTAATTTTTTTATTTCTTTTATTTTTATTCAGCTTTGTTGTATTTGCCAAAAAATATATTCCCTCTAAATCTTTGAATTTTGCAATTTTTTTTGAGTCTTAACATATTTAATTAGATATATTTTTCATACATAACTTTTGTAGCGAATAAATATAAACTTAAATTATAATTAAATTTCCCCAACTCTCAGCACCCATTTCATTCTTTATAAAAAAACAAAAATGTTTTAAAAATCTTCCAATGAAGCCATTCTACACATAATTACCAACATAGTAATGGCATTTTTAATGTCCAATCTAAAAAAAATTTAGCTAAAAGCAAGTAACTGTAAAATTAAGTTTCGAAAAAGTAACTCCATTAAATACTTATCATCAACGGCGGCAGCATTTACACATTCACCGTTGGTCTGTGGTCGCACGTTCTCGGTTCGAAGCGCACGTTTGCCGTTGCAAGTCACTTAAAGTGGCTTGTAGTTGTTGCTCTTTACATTTCACACTTTTCTTTAATTTATCTCAGTTCTTGCGCCGCGTTATTGGTAACTGATTTATTTTGTTGACCCATTTCTTTAAAGTCTTCCCTTTATTTCTTCTTAGCAAACTACTAGTGCTTCTTCTTTTTGCTGTTCAACGGCTTCTTTTGTTCATTACTTATTTGGTCGGTTTTTGAAACGAAGAAAGTGTATATATGTATGTATCTACATATGTGTGTACATATATTAGAGTATATCTTTATGCTTTTAAAAATGATTTTTTGATAAATACGTGCACATCGCTTTTGATTCTTCTCAGATTCTTCTATAAATAGAGATAAAAATGTGTTTTTTGGTATGCTTACCTTGGGTATGTATGTATGTATGTATACATAAATCTGAAGATGTCAATGAACTTTGTAAATTGATTTTAGTTGTCAAAATATGCATTTCATTGACTTATTGCCGTTCATACCTTGGACAGATGTCACCAGGCGCAGCACAAAACCTGTTTGGGAAATGGCAGCTGCATTGTATTGATGAAGTTTGAAAAGTACAAGTCATGTCTTTGTTATCGCTTAACTTTTTTCTAAGGTTAATTTGCTGCTTTTCCAGCCGAATTGCTGAAAATTTCAATTATACGCCAATTATACTCGTATATAAGTGTTAGCCCAAGTGCAAATTCGCCATAATGTGCCGAAAGAAAGTCCCAGCTCTCGAGAAAGTCGAAAAAATAAACACATTCGGGTCTTCGGCTATACTTTTAGAAAAACGAGCAAAACAATGATGCAGAAGTCTTAGAATCTCTGTAACCAATCCAGTCTTTTGAAATTTCTTTAAAATTTTAATAATTGCTCGAGTAGTTGAACGATTATGTTTACCGTAATCTCCTCTTAAAGCACGAATCACCATGTTTTTAGTAGGTTTTAACAATTTGAATGCATTGTGCGGCTGTTAAGCGAACCATTTTCATAAATGCCTGGCTTTTGACAAGAACAAAACATGTTTGGTTTGACAGTTAAGTTTTGAAAAATGTCAAAATACAGCACTATACTTTTTGTAATCACGAAATAGATAACCCTATACTATGCAGGGCAAAATTTTTGTACAAAAAATATTTTTTTTAAATTAAGAGGGGAAAAATAAGGACGAATTGTCGAAAAAATATTTTTTTTTTAATTTTTGCTAGTAATTTTTATACGAAGCTAGAGACATTAAAGAACTATTTAATATACGAAATAATCTTTATGGCTCTGAAAGTTTTATATATGGGCAAATTCAATTTTTTTTTTGCCTCTGAAGACCCGGCAATAAATGTCCTTACCATACTAAGTATTTAACTGAAGCATTTATTGATTGGTTTTCCGTTAATGCAAAATTTAACATATTCTCCATGAACTTTTGGCCTCGCTTAGTAAAATACACTATTATGCACCACACTTTAGTTTGAAAATTAAAAAAAGTGTATAGATAATTACTTAGCTTTAGAATTTCCTTTGTGTGAATCTTTTGTTCTTTCACAATCAAAGCTAAACAAAGTGTATGCAAACATGAAATATTAAAAAAAAAAATCAACAATCATTGCACATTGCAAGTAGGTTTATACGCCGATATATATTTTAATGAATGTATTCCATTAATTCTTAAGAGAGCAAGAGCAACAGAAAAACAGTAGTTTGCCTTGATTTCAAATTGCATAAACAAACACTGATCAGATTGTTAACGCTACGCGTTTAATCTACCGTTTTGGCATTTATGAACAAATGTACATACACACATACGAGTATGTATGTAGATATGAAGAACAGAGGCAGCCATTGGTGCACTTGTTGTCTTCACTTTGTTACGTTTGTACTCATGGCCACCCCACCGCTCACATTCCATCAGCGTGTCAAAAAGATGCGCTTGATTAAATCCATATGTTACCGCATACTGTTAGCCTCTGTTACTCGCTTCAGCTGATCAGTTATTGCTCTGCCTACTGTTTACTTTGTTTGAATGCAATTTTCACGCCTATTTCAGTGAGCATAAAATTTCCGCATTGCTAATGCTTGGCATCTAACGTTTATTTTATTTTATTTTTTTTCATTTTTTTTCCCTTTTTTTCTGCACTAAAAAATTTGCTATAAATTCAAATTGCTTAATGGTCTCTTGCGCCATGATTTCTATCCTTGATTGTGTTTAAGTTTAAAGAAAACATGAATTTTTGCGTTTAGTTTACGTGCATATTTATGCTTCCTCTATTTATTGTTTTTATTTTTGTGCGTTCACTCAAATTTTGTTTACCTTTGCGCGCTTTCTTGTGGGCGAGCGATCGGCTAATGGCCTCTATGGTTTATTTTTAGCACAATAATTTTATGAAATCTCGTTGTGTTTGGCTGAATGTGCTTTTAATTTTTTGTTTAAGTGCTCTTAAAATTTTTTTTTCTGTTCTGAATAGATTTTTTTTGTATACCTATTAGAGGTTTTAATGGGGAAAAAATCGTATAGATGAAAATTAACTCGACCACTAATAATTGAGAAATGTTTGTATTTCTCTAGAGTTTCCTCTGTTTAGAAAATACGTATTTATGTACATATGTGTGTTCTTGGTAAAGACACCGATCACGGTCCGGAAACTTTTCCCTTAAAAGATTGTTGGTTTCGTTGCTTGTATGGCACGAAGCCTTAAGGGGTTAGGGGTAGTCAGAGGCACGAAAAAATGAGAATTTTCAGTATTTTTTTTTGCTATTAAATAATTTTATTTTAGAAAAGTAGTGATATGGTATTATTAAGCAATGTTTTGACTTGCAGTCACGAAAATTTCAAAACAAAAAAAATTTATTTCCGAAGTTACAGCTGTCTGTGTTAACCCAGTTCCAAAAAAGGTCCTTGCGGTGACAATCATAAGTCCTTGGAGATTCATCTGAAATCAATCGGATAAAAAAAATTAGTTTTATAAATAAATAACCCTGGGCCTGATCGAAGGATTTTTTTTTTCAAAAATTAACAAAATGGCGGCCTCAGGAAATTTTTGTCTAGATTTTTGGGAAAAAATCAACAGTTAATTGGTCTTAAAAAATCGAAATTTTTCAAAAAAAAAATCCTTCGATCAGGCCCGAGTTTATTATGTATTCTACAAGCTGTATAAATTTCATTAAAATCAACTGAGCGGTTTTCGAGTTACAGTTGTCACCAGTTCAAAAAACATAGTTTTGAGAAAAACGCGTTTAAAGTTTCACACAGCGCTTTGAAAGGCCCGAGCTCTTTTTGTTATTTGTCGAATAATAACTTAAAAACGAATTATCGGATTAACTTGAAATTTTCAGAGATTATTTTTAAGATATTATACTTAACGAAAATGCAAAAAAAAAATTGATTTTTTGAAAATTCTGACTACCCCTAACCCCTTAAGACCCAAGTCTTTCTGCAAACTAAAATGTATCGACGTTTGTGGAGTGCCCAATTCCAAAGAACGAGGAGGAATGGACAAACTTTAGTTTTCTTCAACACTTTGGGCTACAACAGCAATGTTTTCAGTTGTTCTTGAGCGACGTGCACGTGTTTTATTCTTCACTTCACAGCTCCATATTTTCCACCAATCTCTGCATTGCGGTCCGACAAGGTGCTTCACGACGACCGAAAAATGTTTTAGTTTTACGAACCGTCTCTGCCAGGTTTTCACCATTTTTATAGTGAATTTTAATAATTTCAATTCTTTTTTGAAGTGTCTATAGTTTCATTTTTATTATTGGCATAGTTTTTATTTGTCAAAGGTCAAAAAATGACAGCTTCAAAATAACAACTCTTATTAGACCACCAGAAAATATAGCTTTCTTGCAACCAAAATGTTCAAATATGAGAGTTTTTGGGTCGAAAATCGTCAAAAAACGCATCTGAGGGCATGAAATATGATACACACATATGTATATACAAATAAACATTGTCACTGAAAATTATCCAAATCGGGATTCTTCATCATGTAGCCCCCTCCAACCAATTTTTCAAATAAAATAATCGATATTTAATCCTAAAATGAAATATAATCGTATAAAGTCTTCGGTATGGCCGAAAACAACTCTTCTTCTTTGTTTCTTTCTTCTCCTTAATTTATGTACATACTTTATTTTTGAGTCACATAAGCGATAACATTTGAGCATCGTTCGTCTGACTAATCATTTTATGAGTACTTCGCATCGATTGCAAATTCCAACGACTGAAACAGCAATAACAATGAATATTTAATGTGTACTAGTTCAAAAGGCACGTTTTTATTTCACATGCAAATGTTACTGCGGTTAATACTGTAATTTATCGAAATATTTTCAACATCAGTATTCGTGCTGATTACTGAATTGAACGGAGACTGTCGTCTAATTCTCAGTATAACAGTGTACAATAGAGTGTATGTGTGTAGATTTCTTTCTGGCTAAAAGAATTATCGTTCAACTGGTATGGAATCCGTCTCCAGCAAAATCAGAAAAGGGATTTTATATCTTTGGCCTCCCCTTGGTAGACAATATTAAATCTCTGACGATATTAAAAAAAATTATATATTTAGTCTTGGTTTTTGGATTTTTTAAATGGGATAAATGGACAGAGGACGGAATTATTGTATGCCATATGCCATATACATATATGGTATACCTAGGTATACCATATATATAGAAATGGTTACGGATATGCGATCATCGACATACTTAGGCTCTGACCCTACGGCTTCTTTATTGTCCACTTAGACTTCCTTGTGAACTTTATTAGGTGGGTGACTTTAGTTCCTGTCACACGGAGAGCAGAGCAGTCAAATAACAGGTGAAAACTCGTTTCTTTCTCCTCGTCATTCTTGTCGCTCTTACAGTACTTTCTGAAAGGTGCCACCAAATCCCTTTGGGTATGCCGTCCTGTAAAGATATCAAGTACTTTTGAAATGTACTTTAAGCCATCTGATCTTTTCCGGTGCAATTACGATCAAGTTCGTCTGGACTTGCGCCATTTTTTTATTATTACTTTTTTTTAATTTTTTTTATTTATTTTTATTTATTTCATTATTTTCGTATTGTTCTGATGATGAATAATGAAGCGTGTAGGTATGTACTTACTAAGAGGAAAAATCCATAAACCAAAAATGAATTTTTGTCACACCAAAAAAAAAAAATTACAAAAAAAGCAAAAAACAAAAATATTAAAAAATCAAAACAACAAAAACTGCGCATAAACGACATTGATATGGTATGAGTATGTTATTGTTTGAAAAGAGCAAGTAATAAAATTTAGTGTCTTAACTAAAAGCTTATGTAGTTATAAGTACAGCGTGCACATTCCAATGCCCATGTTTTAGTTGAGGTTGAGTGTTTGGTAATGTGCGCCGGCGCACACAGCTAATGTGAATGCGAATTTGTACATAAAATTACTAAATAAATATACGTTAACACTTTGTTATGCATACATAAATACACACTCGTTCGTATGGATTGTGGGATACATACTATATATATATATGTGTGTATACATATGTTTTATATATTTTGTTTAATTCTTCTTGTTTTTGTTTTGGTTTCTGTTATTGCTTTTTTACCTTTTCTTTGTTTTTTTTTTTTTGTGCACTTTTTCTATTCGCTTTTCGACTCACATTTTATGAGCCTTGAGTGAATGCTAATTTTTCCAACAAACACAGCGGGCACAGTACATACATACATACATACAATATATACTTACTGTCTCTGCCTTTAAGCTTGGAATGTTACATTATTGATTCTCGATTTCCATAACAATTCCTTGAACGTAGGTGGCGGTATTTATGCGTAAGAATACACGTATTTTTGCATGTACTTTGGACATAATTAGCGTGTGGCAAGCACATTCACCTCAGTTCTGGAGTGAATTTCATTTGGAAATTTTTAATTGTAGACATTTTTTTTTTTTTACATTTTAATGGTAACAGCAATGACTCTATCAAAGAAATTGCATCATCACTTATGTCATAAAGGCGTGATATATGCAATAAATTTGTTATACCATTAATAACCACATACACGAGTTGAGTTTGTCATGCTATAACCTGTTGTAAGTTATAGCCACTGCTCATCTAACACTTCTAACGGGTGATAAGTGATAAAAAATTGTGCTTTAATGCGTCAGCGCGATACAAAATATGTTGGCACATACGAGTATGCGAAGTGAAGGAGAGACATTGTCAATATTTTACTTTTTTTTAGCTTGTTGTATTAAAAACTTGTTTTATATATTATATGTACATATTAAGCCTGTTTTAATTATTATTTCTACTACCTTTTTCATTTTCGATTTTACTTGAATCGTTATCAGTACAATTTATGCGCACTTTGTTTATCTCAGTTGCTGATTTTTTTGTTTTTTATTTTCTTCAAAAAAAATTTATCATGTGTGTTGCTCTCGGCTATTGGTGTTTCCACATGCATACAGTTACTCACAGAAGTATTTTGCATATGAAGACGATCAAGGGGTTACATTCATAGGTTTCACAACTTAAAAAAATCATATTTTTATGCCTTTCAGGTTAGTCTGAAGTATACCTATAAGTACAAAAGGGAGAAATGTTTACCAATGTGATGCCGATCTTAGCATATACGAGTATACGATCGATTTGTTCAGATATAAGATTAAAAAAAATCCATCAAAAAAGTATCTAAGAGCGTGAAATTAAGTATTTTACACAAAGAAATGAGGCTTTGGTTCTCGAAAATTTTTTAACCGATCTTGATGAAATTTTATACAGGTCTTCCAGATACATCTCAGAAAGAATTTAACGATAAAAAAAACAAAAAAAGCAAATTTTAGCAAAATTGAGTTTTTTTTGTAAAAAGGTTTGACAAAACTACAATTACTTTTTTCTTTTCTCCAACTTCTAGTTCTAGTTGACTAAAACACGTTTTTCTTTTTTCACTTTGGATGATCCTGTTATGAATTCTACTGTCAACGTAGACGCACGTTAGCATTGCGTACTGCCAATCGGAAGGCCAGGGTTCGAGCCCTGGTTTAACCAATATCCAACATTAATTTTTCTAATTGCGGTTGCCCCTCGGCAGGGAATGTCAAGCCGTCCGAGTGTGTTTAGGGCTTGAAATAAGGGGTTCTTATAAAGATCCACCGGCCGTTCGGAGGCGACTTATGGTAGGATAAACTCTAGGTCCTTCCATTCGTTGGTAAAACATCAAGACGTATACTATAATTTGTAGCAGGAGCTCGTTCGAAACTCGCTTCAACGGATACAAAGTGCCAGTTACATATATATTAGATCGGTAAGGTGGACACATAAGAACCAAAAAGAATGATTATTACAGTTTTAGAACCATCAACACTATTCATATGTATACAAGACCTTATGAAAAATACTTCTATGAGTAACTGTACATACTGCAAGCCCAAATAAATAATTTTAAAATAGCAACTTTTCGTGCCACATCAAGCCTATCAACGAGTCAGTTAGTGCAGCAACGTTTCAAATTGCTCTTTATATTTGGCCCCCTATTTCTGGCTATTCTAGTTACAACTTCCACTACTGAGCTTGTTGCCATGTTGTCATGTTGCATGTTGCACTGTGTAACTCGCACTACTGACCACCACTTGCAGCTGATCAACCGTTGCTGATTTGTCTTTCGTTTTTTTATTATACTCTGAACCTGCTGCATTGCTTTGTATTATATTATATTGTTTACATCTTACTCCATGTTCTGTCATCATGAAATGTGTGCATTTATGCGTAACAGTTACGTTTCATTTGTTCCCCCTAATGTTGCTGACTGCAGCATTCCTCTTTTTCTGCTGTTGTTTTCCTCTATTTTATTCCCATGTTTACACGTATGTACTGTGTTTTATTCTTTTGCTTTTTAGTTCATGTGAAAATCACATTCTGTTTGCTGATGTTGTTTCTGGTGTTGTAGGTTTTGTTGATTCGTATGTTCAATAATATTATGTTGGTTGCATATGCAATCTACAACCTGTTTGTTTGCTCAGGCATTCCACTAATATTTCGAAAATAAGTTCGCTGAAGCTTCTATGGAAATGAAAACATCTGAGTCGGCGGTATATATGTACGTAAATTTAAAAAGAGTAAAATCATTGAACGAAAATCATCTCAATGTCCACAGATAAATGGCTATTGAACGATTTCCATTGATCGATGGGACAATGCCAACCAATCTTTCAACCTTTGTCTAACTTAACGCTTTAAGGGCTTACGTTGTCAACAAGGCGTCCCGTCTTTCCACTTTCCACTCGTTTCGTCGTTACAGATCTTACAGTTATTCGTTCTTTCATCGATCGTTTAATTTGACGGTAAAGAACTTTTAGTTTCTGACATTTATTTATTTATAAGGAAGAGTTCTTTGGTATTCAAATAAGGGATGATGCTCCACGTACAAAATATCCTGAGGTAAGGTCCAACAAATCTTGTGAGTAATTATTAAGAGCGTTGAGTAATTTTCAACCAAGAATTTTTGGCTTTCGAAAGCATTAATCAAAAGAGTTTTAAGCTCTAACAATGGCCAACCATATTATGAGCGTAGAGTTGTAAAAAATTCTAAGGAAATTATGTACGGCATAGTTTTGACAATATTCGAGGCAGCTTCCTTTTTAAGAACTGAGCCAACCACTTTTACAGGTAAGAAGAATCTGTAAGAATCTGCATTTCAGTAGAACACCTTTTGAAGTTTGAAAGAGAAATAATTACACATTTTTTTTTTTTAAATCGAACTTTATTTTAACCTATTTTTTGTTTTATTTTACTTGGTGTAATTTATTTGTTTCTCAAACTTTTGATGTTTAAATACTAAAACACAAAAAAAAAATTAAAAAAGAATAAAAAAAAAATTAAAAGAAAAAAAATTAAAAGAAAAAAAATTTAAAAAAATACATTTGTACATAATAAAATACATATTATACATTTTATATATATATTTTTTTAATTTTTTTTAATTTATAATTTTTTTTTTTAATTTTTTATTTTTTTTTTTACTTTTTTTATTTATTTATTTTTTTTTTGAATTTTATACGAACCGCCTTTATTTCACTTCTTAACAATTTCAATCGAGCACTTGATTCTCCTTAAATCCTTGAGTCAATTGAAGTAAGATCTCTTTGTTCGCCCAATTACAGGTTATTCACTTTGGATAATTACTTACTCGTTTAAAAAAAAATACAAATAGCAGTGTACTCGTATATACAACATGCCATATTAAGTAAGTGAGTAACCGACAGCATGTTGCCTTTGGCTAAAATGCGCATTATGTATGAGACACAAATAGATAGCAAATAAAACTAGAAAATAATGAAGAAAAAAACATTTTTTTGTGTTTCAACTATTGCATTACACGTCAATAAAAAAAGGAGCAAGTTAGCCTTATGCTGACAACCTCGGATGGCTACCAGAGTCATGTGCTGAGCAGTATTCTTTATGCTCAAACGTGGATTGATTTGTTTCCACAATTCTGTGGGCTTGTTCGATTATAGAGTGTCGCTTTCTAAAGCCGAATTTGTGATTTGGAATTAAATGCCTCAGCTCGATTGATATCATTATTATTTTTTTTTTAGAAACCGATTTTCTAGTACATTTGACAAGATTGGGAGGATACTAATAGGGCGCTGAGATTTCAAATCTTCTCCTGGCTTCCCATCTTGGTTTCAGTTATCTTCCACTAGGCCGAGAAAACACTTTTTGCTAAGCTGGCGTTAAACAGTAGAGTGATAAAGTATAAGTCCTCGTGAGGAAGCTTTTTGAGCACTTCAGTCGCAATGCGATCATGCCCAGCCCCATTGTTGTCTTTTAGATTTCAGATAGTATAATACTTAGTATCTCATTTCTAGTGAATTTCCTCATCCTCGGCAGATCCAATTGATGAGATTCGCCGAGAATGATGGAGGCAAAGGCATCCATAGAATATTCACTTGGAGCGATGTAGGGAGTGAAGATGTTTTTTAGGTGATCAGCAAGATGTTTAGATTTCTCCAAAGGAGTTTTCGCCAAAGAGTTGCTCGGATTTTCGAAGTGGTGGTCGCTTATCAATTGTGAGATTTATTCTTGGTTCCAAGCGTTGAATAAATTTGTGCATTTTTAAGTAATTTTGCCTCAAAAAGAATAGCTTTGGAAGTCTATTGCTCCTACATACGTTTATCTTCTTAAGACCTGAATTTTTTTTGAGCTGAATTGGATTCTTATGTAGTTTCTTGTATGTATGTAATATCTTTCTCGGATTTAAGAGGCAGTTTTGTGCAAAGAGTCGAGCCCAATGTGTCCAATAGGTGCGACTATTGGAAAGCTAACAGCTTTAACTGATGCTCCCGTCCTAATTTGGCGATCAGTGGTGAATGATCTGAGGAAAGATCAATACTAGATAACTTGTATATTTAATAGTCCTTTCGTTACAAAGAAATCGGCAAGATCAGGAATTTTATTCGGGTCCGTCTGCCAAGATGTTAGTTCTCCCGAAGATAACATTTTCAAGTTCAAACTTCTGGATGCTATATTTAGTTCGCGGGCTTTTTATGCCTTCTGTAAGGTATAAGTTAGCACGAGAACACTTCTGTTTTGCGATTTAAACACGAGTGGTATTTGCTCTGGGTAAGACTTAAGGTTTTAGGAGGTTGGCGGAAGTGGTGCCTAACTTTCCGTAAATCGTGGTACGTTCCTATTTTAATATGCTACTTTTTCGGAAGAATCTTTTCATGGTGTAGTTAGATTCACAAAGGCATGACGAAGACGAGGAACAAATAATTTTAAATACACTCTTTTTGCAATTCTGTTTCGTTCCATGAGCAGATTCCACCTCTTGAGAATGCCTACATTCTATATCTACTACGTAGGAACTACGAGCTTCTGAGCTCGAATTGAAAATTTCCATTATCAACTGTAGAAATTGCCCGTTGCTGACCTGTCTGCAATGTTGTAGTTATTTACTTTGGAAAGCAAAGCACATACCCTCCTGCATATACATTTATTGCTACTGGTCATAACAGCAAGTAATTTGCTGTTGTTTTTTCTGTTTGTCTTTTCTAAAAATATTGCTACTGTTTTCTATTGAGGTGGTGGCTCTCATCGGTTTGCAATCGTGCATTGCAATGCAGAAAAATGCCTTCACGCACATGCGCCGTTTGTTGCCACGTTGCCGTTGTTGTTTTTGTTGGATTTGCTGTTACTGTTGCACTTGGTGTTGGGCTGGGCTGTTAGCGGCTGTATGGAGATGGGTTGCCGTTGTTGCGGTTGCTTTTGGGGCACATGAAGCACTGCTCATTAAATGTTATTTGTTGTTGCGGTTTTATGCAGTTGTCGTTTGCCAAGTGTTTTTCTTTTCTTTTTTTTTTGTTTTGTCTTTTCCTATTATGTTTTAGCTTTTGCTTAGTTGTGTCTCCATTTGGAAATGAAGTTTTCTCGTTTTTCTTCATTTTTTTATTTGCTCAACAATTGCGACAATGTATATAAATAAAATACGTAAATAAATATGTATGTATGCATGTACGCCTGTACTTACTTATTTAGCTTAAAGTACGAATGTTGGGGTCATTGTATTTTTTTATTGCTGCTGGAATTTCCTTCACCTCGAAGCAAGCGTTCATCAATTCAGCGTGTGGAAAATTAGATTATGAATGCGTATTTGCGCAGCTACATAGATATGTACGTAGTGGAAAGTATTTGAATTCTCTTGCCTGCACACATATATATACATATGTACACACATATATCAGCGCAATTGAACTTTCTTGAATTGAAAATTAAGCGGCTTACTCAGTGTCACTCCGTTCGCTGATTAAAGCTGAATTTTGCGCCGTGAGAGCCTTGGAAATTTAATGAGTGCTGCGGGTGGCAGGTAGCGGGTAAACGGTGGAAAGAGAGTGCAACGAAAAATGTAAAATAATTTATTTCTGGAATATTTTCCAACTTATGTTTTTATACCTTTCATGTACATGAAATGGTCTGTATTATTAAATCTTTTAGTCCGAAGTATGTATGTTGTACCAGCAGGAGACGAGAGATCCATCAAAATTTATACCAAGCTGAGTTTTTTCATCGTAATATTGCTATAATACATTCGTATCTACAATAAACACTTTCGCTAAAAATAATCGAAATCGGAAGATTATATCATGTAGTCCGCTTACAACCGATTTGTTCATGTAGCTTTGGATCAAAAATCTGTGAAAAGAACTTTTAAGACTGTGCGATTTGGTACGCTACACAAGTACTATATACAAATAAACAGTGACACCGAAAATCACCAAAATCGGAACACTACGTCTTATAGCCCCCATATAACTTATTTGGTCATATACTCGTATGTGGTTTCGGTTCAAAAATCCGTCAAAAGGTATCTAAAAGTATTAGATTTGTTAGTCTCTATACATATGTAAATTCAAATAAATATTGAAAAATCATCGGAATCGTGGTTTGCATTTCGCTATAAATTTGATACGTTCATGACAGGTACAAAGACTTCGGCATGACTTTTGACTTTTCGCTTCAATTGAAGTAAGCAATTTCTTCGATTGTTCACTTCAAAGTACTTCACATCAACACAAGAGGATTTTAAACCTAAAATTTGTGGTATTGATCCCGATTCCAGGATAGATGAAATTCTTTAAGACATTGAGGTTATGACTGCCAATAGTGGATAGTCTGGTCTTACTATGGTCTGAAGTTACTTTGAAAACATCAGTATAGGTATTTCGTTGACGATGAGATTTAATTTTTAACCGAATAGAGAAGAGCTCATATAGGATAATTGAGCCTTCTTCTTACTTGCTTTCAGTCGACCACATTCTGTGTAAAATCTGTGGAATGTACCTTAGCAATTTCACGTCGATTAGCAGGTAAGCCATCAGCTGCAGCAACTTCACTGTTCTTTAGGCATGTAAATGCTGTTCGAACTTTATCATAGTCGGTTGTTGGGCTGTCTATTCTATCGAGTTCTGGCCATCGTTGCATGCTTCATTAGAACTGTAACTGAAGTATCAAAGAGCAAAACGAACCCTAAATAAAAGTTTTTTTTTTTTAGAATATATCGGTCCGTGGCCTCAGCAACTTAAGTTCCGATTATTAGACAAATCGAACCAAAAATATGAATAGATCGGTTCCAGCTGGCTTCACAAAATAAAATTAAATAAATTAATTTAATTGGAACACGTTTATTTTTTACTCACCTCCTCTTCCTCTTCTAAATTGTTTTCCAAATATGTTTCCATATTTATGTTTATGATCGAATTGATCGCGTTCATTCAATAAATATTAAATAAATATTGTTATATTCATAACATAAATACAACGTAATTAATTTATTTTGAAAT
This sequence comes from Ceratitis rosa, assembly GCA_037013455.1. Taxonomy (NCBI): domain Eukaryota; kingdom Metazoa; phylum Arthropoda; class Insecta; order Diptera; family Tephritidae; genus Ceratitis; species Ceratitis rosa. The sequence goes on along the minus strand of JAWMAG010000008.1, from coordinate 13,035,716 downwards.
GACAGTGACATTTGGTATTCCCCAAAAAGGAAAAACGCACACCAATTTCTTTGTCTAATATAATAATCAACCACCTGTTGTTTAATTTAACTATTATGTTCGTGATGGTGTGGTTATATATATACTTATTTTTATATATTTAATTTCGTTTTGTTAACCTTTATTTCAATTTTCTTGCATTGATAACTCCCTAGTTTGGGTAGGTGTGCTAGTACATTATTCTTATCTAGAATAGTTTTTGTGTGTCAGATCAAAAAAAAAATAAAAGAATTTTTTTGACCCACCCTAATGTACATACATATATAAAAGTCATTGTCTTGAATGCTTTTATTTTTTGCTTTTTATTTGGTATACTAGAAACTTTTTGCCTGAGTTGGTATGAGAAACACTATTTCCTTCGGGAAGTGGGTCTGGGACCGATCTATTCGACAAATTTTTATTTTTCGTTGGGTTTATATAGTTTGGTACAGTAGCAGTTTATGGCCCGAAATATCGTTTGGAACACTTTTTCCCTTGGGCGGATCCGAACCATGCCCAAAAAAACTATTATGGATCCCCAATAAGGCCTACTTCCCAAAAAAAAACTGGAAGTTAGTCCTTTTGTGAAAGTGAAATAAGCCGCCAGTTTTTAATACAAATATCAGTCGAGTTTGTAATGTTCGGTTCCAAGGAAGCCTAAGTACTCCTTATATGTTAATAAATCTTTATATTCAATG
>JAWMAG010000008.1:13002500-13030000 GCA_037013455.1 Ceratitis rosa | reverse complement strand
TCAGCTAATTTTTAAATTTCATAAAATTCAAATAAAAAATGTTGTTTAATAATTAATTGAAAGCCGACAAAATTCTTTTTCTTAAACTGAAATAGAGAGTCAGATATGTCAGTACAAAGACTCGCGAAATTCAAAATTCATTTTTTAAATTTGTCAGAAATCAGGGACCAAAATATCTGAACATACTAAACGGTACATAAAATTTGATTTCAGAAAGAATAAGGGGTCAAACTTTTTTCCACAATCAATGCAACTTTCCAAAGGCGAAAAAAATAAATTGTTTTTGAATGAATTCTATTCTATCAGAGTAGACTTGATACCACTAGATCCAAATAAGTAAGGCTTATACTTACTATGTTGTATACAAAGCTTTAGAATCATAAGGGTCCTTGAATTTCTTTGACGGCCGTCATCCATTATAGTTATCTGCTTTTTCAGGTCATTATTGTGTTGAATTGTTTTTGGGTTTTCATTTAAATGGAACTGTTTCAGACCATATATTTTTTGGAAATAGTGAAAAAATTACAACAATAGCTTTGGACGGTAGAAGTTATAGCTGCTATTTCGGAAACCACCACGTTTCCTCATCAGACTTCTATATAGTTATCTATTGTGTAGGCAATGGTCTGTATGGCTTTTTGGGAAAAGCTTATATATATATTTTTTTTTTTTGAAGATTAAGGGGCACACATTTTTTTTACACCTATCAACCAAGCGGTTTAGGTCCATTTTTATTTTTGAATATAAAATATCAGAAGAAATATCATTTATAAGTACTCAATAATTAAAAATCTGAATGATTCTAATGTGCTTCCAGTGGTATTGCAATCTTGGTACAACCGAAATCATCAATTATTGAGCGCAAAAATGTGTACTCATTCTACTTTCAGCCGAAAGTTTCACGCTTTCTCTACGCGTTTCTTCATTTCCGGGTTGCTTCTCACTTTGGCTTCTGAAATTAAGGACTTAGGTGTCTATTTCGATACAGGTTTGAGTTTCTTTACCCGTATTAATCATACTAGATCAAAATCTAGACCTAGAAAATGCTAGACCTTATGCGCTGTAATAGCACTTCTTTTTCAGATCCCTATATATATTAAAGAACCTTTATGTTTCTCTTGTAAGAACAGGGATTGTCTATGTCTCTTTCAACTGGAGAACTTACCATTCTTCTAATATAAGTCGCATAGAACGGGTCCAAAAAGTGTACATAAAGTTTGTCTTACGCTCTTTAAAATTTACTTCACCGAAACATACGTATGAAACGTGATGCATACTTTGAGGAAATAAATCTGATTAAATGGATCAGTTAACTGTTTTAACCTCTTGGAAAGAATATACTTCAATGCCCCTAGTCGAAATCTTAGGCATGTAACTCTTTTTTTTATATATTGAGCTTTCAAAATCGAAGTAGTTTCGCAATACCCGAGGGATTAGCATTGCTTATTGCCATTCTGAAAGCCAGACTTCGAGGCTTGGTTAGACGAACATCCAATACCTCTATAGTTTATTTCTGATATGAAAAGGGGTGGCCTAAAACTACAGGTTATTAAAATATCAAAAACTCACTCCTCAATTAGAAGGAGAAGCTCGAAAAATCGCAATATACTGTATACAAAATATTCCGCCCACCTGAATGAAGTCTCCCATTTCTGACATTAAATAAAAGCTCCTCATAATAATCCATCGAAAGTTTTCCCTTCCCTGCAGAGTCATCCATATCTGTTAATTCTTCCGTTAGTCTGGGTTGTCACCAATGACTCAACGACTTATTATTGATGGATTTTTTTTCGAAGAGTCTTAAGCGATTTAGAAAAGCACAAAAACTCTGTAAGACAATAATTTTTACATAAGTTTACAATATATTTTTTTTAACTATTTCAGCTCATTAACAACTTATAATATATGTATGTTCATATGTATATGTATATGCACGTAAGAATAACAAAACTTTCGCAAACATAACCAAAATGATTTTAATGGTTTTAGCGTCATCGGCATTACCATTTTAAACATACCTATCCATATTCTATGGTTCGGTGATTTTTTGCATAATTTTATGTGCCAGTATTGCTCATAAAAAATCACAGCAAAAACATATGAACATATTATATATAACATACATGTAAGTTCATACATATGTACGCATACATAACAAATTTTGTTCGTTTAGTTTTATGAGTTAATCAGAAATAATTAGATAAATAAACATAGAAAAGCGCAAGAAAGCAACTAGAAAAATATGAAAGCAGCTCTCGTAGCCAGGTATGCGCTTGCCTGAACCACTCACTACCTTTGCGCGCAAATATGCCGATAATGCGATAATAATAATTGCACGCTAAGCATTTGCCGCCCACTCCTTGCGCCAACTCATCACCTCCCATTCACCCACTTTGAATATCTGAGTGCGAGAGTTGGCCACAATGAGGTGTAGACAAATGTTTGTTTATTTATCTTTTGTGGTGATTTTCTCTTTCTTATAACCGGGTGTACACTGTGCACATAGTATAAAAAGTTTGTTCACATAACGGTTTTTTATAGTAGCACTGATTTGAACATTTACAAGTATTGGATGAGTGCATAAGTTCGTGCCCGATTCCGCTGGATGCCGTACGAATCGTTTGAGAGTGGCGCTCGTGAAAGAAATATATACATATTATATATCGTTGGAAAGGTGACAGTCCGAACTGTAAATCAAGCATAAAATAACTTTATTTTGATTTGAGTTGCTTAGTGAAAAGACGCATGGAAGATGAACAACGAAAAAGATCATATGCGTCATATTATGTTATACGAATTCCGCAAAGGAAAAACAGTGGGCGCTGCAACTAAAGATATTCGCGAAGTTTATTTGGACCGTGCTCCAGCACTCCGCACAGTAAAGAAATGGTTCGCGAAATTTCGTTCTGGAGATTTTAACCTCGAAGATCAACCTCGCAGTGGACGGCCTTCTGAGCTTGATGACTTAGTTGCGAATAACTCACGTATTTCGACGGAAGAGGTTGCCAGTGAATTGAACGTCAACAAATCAACTGCGTTTCGTCGTTTAAAAAAGGTTGGGTACATTTTGAAGCTCGAGACATGGGTGCCACATCAGTTGAGTGAAAAGAACAAAGTGGACCGTATGTCAACAGCAATTTCTTTGCTTCGACGGATCAAAAACGAACCTTTTTTGGATCGGCTCGTGACTGGTGATGAAAAATGGGTCCTGTACAACAATGTTCAACGCAAAAGAACATGGAAACAGGCACACGAAGGGGCGGAACCGATGTCGAAAGGTGGATTGCATCCGATGAAGGTACTGCTGTGCATTTGGTGGGATATCCGAGGCGTGATCTATTTTGAGCTCTTGCCAGCTGGAGAAACGATCACTGCCAACAAGTATTGTCAGCAATTGGTCGAATTGAAGAAAGCAATTGATGAAAAACGTCCGATTTTGGCCAATCGCAAAGGAGTTCTTTTCCATCATGACAACGCCAGGCCACATGTTGCAAAACCGACCCTGGCCAAACTGAAGGAGATGAATTGGGAAATCATGCCGCATCCCCCATATTCACCCGACATTGCACCTTCTGATTATCATTTGTTTCGATCGCTGCAGAACAATTTGAATGGAAAAAAATTTAAAAATGTGGAAGACGTCAAAAACCACCTTGACACCTTTTTCAACGAGAAACCGCGCGATTTCTATGAATCAGGCATCCGTAAATTGGTTGAACGTTGGGAGTGGATTGCTGAACATGATGGCGAATACATAATTGATTAATAAAAGCGCTTTCTTCAAAAAATTTCAATTTTAGTTTGCACTTGAAATCGGGCACGAACTTATGCACTCATCCAATATATACGAGTATACATCTCAAGCTTCCTCGATTCAACATATATATGGTCTGCTTCGAGTCGTTGGATACTGAACGACGTTATAGAGAGAAAAAGAGAGAGATTGAAAATAATAAGAGCTATAGAACTGAAAAAAGAAAGCACGATCTTTTAGTAGTTCCACATGGTGCTTTTTTTCTTTTGAAAGCCATAATTTTGAAATTGTAGGTGCTATTTTGAACTGAGTAGGCAGTTGAAGAGTCAAGTTCTCTCGCGGCGAACAAAAACTAATCTTCACAAGTCGCTCATCATTCCCGTCCTTTTATATAATGCGAAGGTCTAGACAATGATCAATCGATTAGTTGGGATGAAGACTTTTCGAGGGAGAGTTTTTCAGGAAGATTTGAACCATTGAATTAAAAGATAGCGGCTACACTGTCTAGGTCATCTCATCCCAGAGGTGAAAATATCAAGCTTTGCTAAAAATAGAGGAGAGAGGAAGAGCGCTACTCTTCGAAAAGATGAGGTGGAGAAGCACTTGGCTTCACTGGGAATTTTAAATTGGGGACAATTTGAGATAAAAGGAAACAACTGGCGAACTATTGTTTATCCGGGTATTATCGCGTAAGCGTTGCTAGACTTTTCGAAAATGTCCGGATTTGTGTTGAATAAACAACATTTGCGGGAAGTTTTGCTTTTCCATTTTAATTGGAAGAAAACTGCAGCCGCAGCCCATCGAAGTTTATGGTGAATCTGGGCCGACCGATAAGTCAGGCAGGGAGTTCTTTCGACGTTTCAAAAGTGGTGATGAGTAAAATTAATGCGTTCCGGCCAGAAAGAATCGAAAGACCATCACAAGGTGATTTTGCAACTTGACAACGCTTGGTCCCACGTGGCTGTGACAGTCGAAAACTACCTGGAAACGTTGAAATGGGAGGTCTTACCCCAGTCGTCATACTCTCCAGAACTAGTTCTTTCCGACTAATTGCTTTTGTGAGGGATGCAAAAGGATTTTAGAGGTCAACGGCTCGAGTCTTCAAAAAATCGAAGAATAACTCAATGATTATATCGAGCACAGAGAGTACTCAGTTGTTAGGCTAGGTATTCGAAAATTATCAGAGGGATGGGAGAAAGTATTCGCTTCCTATGGACAATAGTTTGAGCAATGTATTTTTTGTTTTTTTTTTTTTTACTTTTTTCCCATAAAAAATATTTTGTGGAACCCAAAAAATCGAACCTTATTAATTTTTTTAATCCCAAATTTTTTTTTCACAAACCACTCGACGGAATTCTTTGAAACTCAGTTTATATTTGAGTATGAGTAAAATCTGAAAATATTTTCTGAGTCGGAGCGTTTCAGTGGGTTTTAGTCACAGTTTTACCAAAAGCTAGCAGGTTTCCTCAAATGCGGTCGATTATCAATACCTCTATAGTTCAATTCTGATATGAAAAGGGGTGGCGTAAAACCACAGATTATTATATATGTTGAAATAATATCAAAAAAGCACTCCTCAATTAGAAGGAGAAGCTCGAAAAATCGCAAAATACTGTATACAAAATATTTCGCCCACCCGCATGAAGTCTTCCTTTTTACTTTTTATTTACTTATTTTTCTGTAAAATTATTATGTGTGTTTATTTTTCGCAAATAGTGCCACATTAATCACCTGTTGCATTGTTGCTTTTGCTTTTCGGTATTTGTGTCTGTGGTTAATTTTGTTCGTTCATTCTCTTTATGCCGCCTACAAGCAAACACTACGCCAATTTAGGTTTCGTTTGGTTTTCTGTTTTCTTTAACTTATTTCGCTTCGAAATATTGGTTGGTTATGGTAAAAGTAGGTTTGTAAGAAAACAAAAAAAAAAAACAATATTTATTTTAAATATAGAAAAATTGCATTATTGCACAATACAAACACCAATATTTTCTTTCAAATATTACGGTTAACTGCCAACATGGCTACAGTATTTGGTTTCCAAGTTTGCTCAACTGCTTTCTTGCTAACTTTGTTATTTGTTTCGGTTTTTCGCAAATTTATTACTCATTAGTTGTGTTGGCTCGACTGTCTCATTACGCCGCCTTATTTATTGGTCATTTTGGTTGACATTTGTCTCCATTTGTTCCACTTACATTCAACTTTCATGGAATTTTGTTATTACAGCTTTACAGCCGAGCAATGTCAGTAATTTAAATTTATTTATTTTGAAATTCGTGGTTTTCATAGTAATACTTTTTCACTGCTGTTATACATATGTACAGCGGACAATTGATTTTCTCAAAAACTTAAAAACTAAAATTTTGTTCCATTTCTGCAGTTGCAAAAAAATTTAGCCTTGATCGCTTTAGTGAGAAACGATTTAATTATGAGTTTAGTGATTCGTTCACCTACCGAGTTTCAGACTCATTTTTTAAATGGAGTCCTTGACAGTTTGCAGGCGGTATTGCCAATGCGAAAAGTACTATAAATCTTTCGCAAAATCCTTCTCTCAAAAACTAATACTGGCTCATCGGATGTTATCATCGTTCAGGCCTCTTCGAGAGAATAATTTACTTTTCATTTACATACACAATTTAGTGCTACAGTTAGCGTGATTCGTGATTGGTTTTCAAGGCTAACATTGTTGTTGGTGTTTCTATTGTTATCAAGATAGAAGAAAATGTCTTCGACTCCGAAGTTATTACAGTAACAGTGTTGTTGTATTACATTCGGCCTATTGGCCTAAGTGTGCTGGCTGGTGTGACCATCAGCCGCATCAACAGTGATGTGGAAGTCCAGACCCGAGGGCGCTGCAAGTAATGAAGTAATTACTATCTTATTCAGACAAAACTCCCCAAGCCCGGCTAATACTATTACTAGATATTCAGCTGGCTGAAGAAAATGTATTGTTGAAATCAAATAAAATATATAACGAAAAAATGAATACGATAATATAATATTAAACTCATAGCTGATAATCATATCTCTAAGGTGTTCTGAAAGGACAACATGCAGAAAGACTTCGAAGTACTTATAGGAGAATCTGTAAAAATGTAGATGATGGTGGTGTTCTGGGCAGTAAAAGGTTTCGAATTTCGAGTCTATTTTTTTTTTTGTGGTCTTTCCAATATAACTGACGTCATAGTAATGATCTAATGAGGTTCATCTAAGAGTCGATTTCTAGTAGCCAGGAAATTATGGCTTCAAAAATTTAGTTTAAATTGATGTGCTTCTCCGGCGTGCTTTTAGTTTGGTTTCTACTGATTGAAAGAATAAATATACTAAAATTAATAAAAGCAATCAGAAATTAGTCCAATGAACAAAAAAATTTTGCTTTCAGATATATCAGATTAAATATCTCTGATTCACAGCTGAACTCCACACTATGGCTCTTTGCACTTTGTTAATAGTCAGCTTGTTGTTGGAAAATCACAAAATTAGCAGAACAATTAAGTCATTAAGTATAATTTTTTGGTCATTTCCCCAATTTCCCAAAATGTAATTTAAAATGACCGAAATACGCCTATACTGATGAGAAGGAAAATATTATTGACTTGTCGTTACTTAATTATTTTAATATTAATTGATTTCTACTCAATAAAAAAAAAAACAATCATTGATTTAAAGATTTCTTTTCACATCACATATGATTCACCGTTAAATCATGTAAACCTATTCGTTTTTAGTTACCCCACAGCGGGTAACTAAAGACAGGCTCTCGTGTGTTTAATTTCTCTCATACTATTCGAATTTTTTACTCAAAAATATTTTTGTAAAATATTACCAAGATTTAATTTTTTTTTGTAAAAATAGTAAAAATATATGCTAAAAATCCAAGTCTCACTTTTTTCCTTATGTCTTCGGGTGACCCTGTCATGACTGGACGCACCTTTTTTCTGAAGAGTCACTGAAAATGACGCCAGAATAGTGAAGCTATGAATAGTTTGTGTTTACTTGCCCTTAGTTATATTTATCGACTAACGGAGCCTAGCTAAGAAAAATTTGTTTAGCGATATTTCGTATTAAGCAATATTTTGTGTTTAACAATATTTTATGTTTAGCCATATATTATATTATATTAATCCAATTTCAAATTAATATTATTTTGCTTACCGATATATTTTTATTTAGCAATTACTTGTGTTGAACAATATGCTTAGCTATATATTATGGTATGTCATTATTATGTGTTAAGCGATATTTTGTGTTGAGCAATATATTATGTTAAGCTATATTTTTTGCAATATTTTGTGTTTAAAAAAATTTGCTTAGTATAAAATTTCGTGATAAAAAATATTCTGTGTTAAGCATTATTTTGTGTTAAGCAATATTTTTTGTTATGCAATATTTTTGTTAAGATATATGTTGTGCTAAACAATATTTTGTGTTTAGCAATATTTTTTCATTCGAAATATTTTTATTTGTTTAAGTTATATTAAGCTTAATTTTATGTTTAGTCACGTTTAATCTTCAGGATAATCTTAAATCTAGTAATGTATTATATGATGCGGCATTGATTTTCTATGACTTCTCGCTAAACTTATTTTTGCACTCCAGACTCTTGGGTAAATGCAATTTGATAAACGAGGAACACCCTAATATTCATAAATACATTAGTAACTATAGATGTTTCAGTCATTGCTCAATTATATTCGATTTAAACTCTTGCGGTGCAATTTACTCACACTCGTACAACAGTCAATCCTCAGCCTTCCTCTAAAGCATTAGTACTATTTGAAAAAAACACCTTTAGTGCAATGAAGGTCCATTGTTGTTTTCAGTTGGTTTTCATTTCTCTCTTAATCAATTCACTGCTTAACAAATCCTTTGTCAGATGTTTTGTTAAACTAACAAGTATTTCCTGCGAATCGTTGGATAAAAAATTTTGCGACTTTCAAACGTGTCGTTTATCCGTGCCACGTCGACGTGAAATTTCAATGGCCGTACATGTACGACTCTTTAAAGTGCCCGTTAATAACGTTAGCGTAAGTAACGTTAAAATAAAACTGAAAAATAATTTTTTTTAGAAAATAAATGTTTTTTTTTTTCTTTCAGATAAATTTAAGCCTCTGGCGCAAATCGAACTCCTATCGTCCGTTTTTATACAATGTAACTGTCGATTTCTGTAAATTTCTAAAAAATAAAGCGCGTATGCCATTTGTTAAAATCGTTACTGATACCGTGATAAAATTTTCAAATATAAATCATACTTGTCCTTATAGTGTGAGTAAAACTAAAACTTCATTAGATGCGCTGCATGAGTTATTTTTTTTTCTATCACTTTCAGCATGACATTATTGTGCAAAAATTCGTTTTAACTGATGAGATGTTCCGATTTATGCCTTTACCAGATGGAGATTATATGTTCAAGATATTGATTGGCGCATACAATGAATGGAAAGCTGAAGTTTCAATTCAATTATTTGTAAGCTTGGATTAATAACAGTTTTATAACAATGTTTAAGTTTTCGATGTAAATTCAATTAAAATTGAATGTATTTTTGTAAAACCGTTTGTAATAAATCAAAACCAAAACTATTTTATTTTAAAAGATAAAAGAACTTATATATAAAAATTTAAAAATTAAAAAAAAAATATTAAAATAATAAAGAAAAAAATAAAAATTAAATAAAAAAATTAAAAAAAAATAAAAAAAAAATTAAAAAAAAAATTAACAAAAAATTAAAAAAAAATAATTATAAAAAAATTAAAAAAAAAAAATAAAAAAAAAATTAAAAAAAAATAAAAAAAATTAAAAAAAAAAAATAAAAAAAATTAAAAAAAAAATATAAAAAAAATAGAAAAAATAATTAAAATATAAAAAAATTAAAAAATAAAAAATAAAACAAGAAACGAAAAATAAGACAAATAAATAAATTTAATTATATTTGGCGCTTTGTAGTTCGTTGAAGCGATTTTCGGCCGAAAATAAAAATAAAATTCAATAAAGACATAATATTAAAAACTACTAATTAAAAATAATAATCAAATTAATTAAAAAGATATAAAATAATAAAAATAAATAATAATAAAATAAAAAGGTAAAGAAAAAGTAAAAACAGTATGAAAAAATCCTACTTCTTTACTGGCGTAGGCACCGCTTGCGCGATTATAGCCGAATTTATAACATTGCGCCATTAATTTATTTTTTCCGCTGTTTGGCGCCATTGCAGATACCAAGTGCAGTCAGACCCTTCTCTATCTTATCTTACCAACGGAGTGAAGTTCTTCGCCTTGCTCTGTTTTCACCAGCGAGTACTGCATAGGAAACTTTCAAAGCTGAAGTATTTTTATCCATCCGGATCATATGACTATAGTCATATTTTCTTGTTTCTTGATTCGCTTAACAATGTCCATGTCGGCGTATATCTCACAAAGCTCATCATTTCATCGTCTACGGTGTTTTTTGTTTAAGTTATATTAAACTAAATTTTATGTTGAGTCACGTTTAATCTTCAGGATAATCTTAAATCTAGTAATGTATTATGTTTAGCAAAATTCTGCGCTAACGACTTTATTGCAAATAATCAAGTATTATTTTAAAAATGTGTGATATTTATGTATTGTACATACATATGCAGATACATATATGATGCGGCAATGATTTTCTATGACTTGTCGCTAAACTTATTTTTGCACTCCAGACTCTTGGGTAAATGCAAATTGCTAAACGAGGAACACCCTAATATTCGTATTCATAAATACATTAGTAACTATCGAAAATTATTTTCGCAATGTTTAAGTCATTGCTCAATTATATTCGATTTAAACTCTTGCGGTACAATTTACTCACACTCGTACAGCAGTCAATCCTCAGCCTTCCTCTAAAGCATTAGTACTATTTGAAAAAAACACCTTTAGTGCAATGAAGGTCCATTGTTGTTTTCAGTTGGTTTTCATTTTTCTCTTAATCAATTCACTGCTTAACAAATCCTTTGTCAGATGTTTTGTTAAACTAACAAGTATTTCCTGCAAATCGTTGGATAAAAAATTTTGCGACTTTCAAACGTGTCGTTTATCCGTGCCACGTCGACGTGAAATTTCACTGGCCGTACATGCACGACTCTTTAAAGTGCCAGTTAATAACGTTAGCGTAAGTAACGTTAAAATAAAAATAAAAAAAATAAAATTTTTTAGAAAATAAATGTGGTTTTTTGTTTTGCTTTCAGATAAATTTAAGCCTCTGGCGGAAATCGAACTCCTATCGTCCGTTTTTATACAACGTAACTGTCGATTTCTGTAAATTTCTAAAAAATAAAGCGCGTATGCCATTTGTTAAAATCGTTACTGATACCGTGATAAAATTTTCAAATATAAATCATACTTGTCCTTATAGTGTGAGTAAAACTAAAACTTCATTAGATGCGCTGCATGAGTTATTTTTTTTCTATCACTTTCAGCATGACATTATTGTGCAAAAATTCGTTTTAACTGATGAGATGTTCCGATTTATGCCTTTACCAGATGGAGAATATATGTTCAAGACATTGATTGGCGCATACAATGAATGGAGAGCTGAACTTTCAACTCAATTATTAGTAAGCTTGGATTAATAACAGTTTTATAACAATGTTTAAGTTTTCGATGTAAATTCAATTAAAATTGAATGTATTTTTGTAAAACCGTTTGTGATAAATCCAAACCAAAACAATTTTATTTTAAAAAATAAAAGAATTTATATATAAAAATCAAAACCGAAACTATTTTATTTTAAAAGATAAAAGAATTTATATTTAAAAATGAAAACCGAAACTATTTTATTTTAAAAGATAAAAGAATTTATATTTATAAAAATTTAAAAATTAATAAAAAATATAAAAAATAATAAAGAAAGAAAATTTAAAAAATTACAAATAAAATAAAAAAAAAAAAAAGAATTTTAAAATAAAAAAAGTTTAAAAATAAAAAAAAAATAGAAAAATGAAAAGAATTAAAAAAATACAAAAATACAAAAAAAAATTAAAAAAAAAATAAAAAAAAAATTAAAAATTAAAAAAAAAATAAAAAAAATTTAAAAATAAAATTAAAAAAAAATTAAAAAAAATAGAAAAAATAATTAAAATATAAAAAAATTAAAAAATAAAAAATAAAACAAGAAACGAAAAATAAGACAAATAAATAAATTTAATTATCTTTGGCGCTTTGTAGTTCGTTGAAGCGATTTTCGTCCGAAAATAAAAATAATATTCAATAAAGACATAATATTAAAAACTACTAATTAAAAATAATAATCAAATTAATTAAAAAGATATAAAATAATAAAAATAAATAATAAGAAAATAAAAAGTTAAAGAAAAAGTAAAAAACAGTATGTAAAAATCATGCTTCTTTACTGGCGTAGGCACCGCTTGCGCGATTATAGCCAGACGCTTCTATATCTTATCTTATCAACGGAGTGAAGATCTTAGCCTTGCTCTGCTTCCACCAGCGAGTACTACATAGGAAACTTTCAAAGCTAAAGTATTTTTATCCATCCGGACCATATGACTATAGTCTACGGTATTCGCCGTTCCCAACTTGTAGAGGACCATAAATCTTACGCAAAACTTTTCTCTCGAAAACTCCTAACGCCGACTCATCAGATGTTGTCATCGTCCATGCCTCCGCACCATATAGCAGGACGGGAACGATAGGCGTCTTGTAGAGTTTAGTTTTCGTTCGTCGAGAGAGGACTTTACCTTTCAATTGCCTACTCCAAAGATCCAGAACTCTCTTACCTAACCAATATTGTTTAAACTCTCTGAAAAGGAGATGCAATTTTCTTTATATTTTCTTTTAGACTCTTCTCAACTTTTGCAAAATACGGTTGAAATTTATTTGATTACACAGAATTACTACCCTAGCGAGCGCTGATATTTTTAAGATGTATTTTTCAAATCTAACCTATCTTTTTTATGAACACATGGAAAGCATGGTGTTTGCCTACTTGTTCTTAATTACCCTCTTGAGTACAGTAGCACATTCACAAATATTTGTGCTCTGAGGACTAATTTATATCATTGTTTTTTTTTCTGCTTTTAGTTCAACGCGCAAAAGGCCTCCTAACGAAGGGTAAAAATGGCACCAACAACTGTTTCGTCACTATTTCACTGGGGAAGGAGAAATACCAAACATCAGTCAAAGATAAGGCGGAAACCAATGTCAGTTGGAATGAAGAATGCGAACTGTAAGTTGCCCCCCACAGCTCATGTTATTGTCTCCCTCAACACCCTAATGTCATTTTATCTCCTCCTCCTAGCAAAATTCCCGATCAAGGCAATCGCGCTGAATTGGCTTTAACTTGTCTACATCGTAATAATCTCGGTATCGATGAATTCCTCGGACAGGCCACATTACCACTCAACGAAATGGACGTTTACGATCGTCCACGCTCCAAATGGTTCAAATTGGAAAGTAAACCCGGCAAGGAGAAAAAGAATAAAGAGCGTGGTGAGCTGGAAGTGCGTATTTCCTTTATTGTCAAATCCGGCTCACTAACCGATCTGAGCAAGAAGGAGAAGCACAAGTCTTCCATTGGCCAATTGGCATCTTCCGTGGGTGGCAGTCTGCTCTCGATAGGCACAATAGAAAAGCGCAAAGGCATTAAGAAATTCGCCAAATCGATTGGTTCGAAAATGCATTTGCATAGCAAGAAGAAGAACAAAGATGGCGATGATGTATCGAATTTCAGTGGCTCTTTTGCGAGCATCGGCACACCGAACAGTTCGAACGGCGGCAGCCGTCGTTACGGACAACGTGCAGGTGAAGCTGATCCCGGTGTGATTAGTGAGGATGAAGACGAATTCGTTTTTGATAATTTGTCACATAAGAGTTCGGCTAGTTCGCTGAATATACGCTCGAATCTACAACCGCCTACACAAAATCACGCGCCGCGAAACCCTTCACCGCTGCTGAATAAAAACGGAGGTAAGCCATTGTCTAGACGAGATTTGGTGGAGGAGGATCTCGCAGTAGATCCCGAATTAGAGGAAATAGAAAATGACTTCAGCGTTCGTGCACGAACACTGCCGCCGCCCTCGAAACCACCACGCACACAACAACAACTCAACGATATGATTGCTTCCTCACCGAAGCAGAAGGAGCCAGCACTTGACGAATGGGAATCCAAGTTGTACAAACAACATTTGCAGATCGGTAGCTCGGATTCGTTGAAGCGACGCTCATGGGAACAATCGCGTGTGCCGCTACCAACACCCAATGAAGAGGCGGAAACGGAAACGGAACCGCAACGCAAAGACGATGAGAAGATTGTGGCGGATAAGAAGGAAGAAAAATCTTTCATTGAGTCGAAAAAAACAGAATCTAATCATGGCGATAGCGATTCTTCATTATCTTCTTCAGACTCAGACGAGGAGCAAGCTGTGCCTGAGCCAATGAAAACCGAAATCAAGGAGTTGCCTGCTAAAAGGCCGCAAGAACTTATTATTAACCCCAAACCTGTTACCGCTACACAAAAGATCAGTCTTCTCTCGCCAGATGAAGAAACAAAAGATTTCAATGAGCTCAATGCGTCATTTGCAAAATTCGAGCAACGCAATAAGTCGCATTTATTCGATTTGGATACAGATAAAAAATGGCACACACAATCCTTCATAGATGTTGAGTCCAAAGTGCCTGCTATGCCTAAGGCTATGCCACGTAATCGCGAAAGGGAAGCGGAACTAAAACGCGCTGAAGAACAAGAACAAGAGTTCGAACGCCAACGTCAAGCAGAGGCGGAGGCTAAAGCTAAAGCTGAGACGGAAGCAGCAGCTATTGCTAAATCTCTAGCAGCTGCAGAGGCCGAACGTCAGCGTCAAGTTGAACTCGAAGCAACCGCTATTGCTGCTGAGTTAGAACGTAAGCGACGTGTAGCGGCTGAAGAGGAAGAGAAAAAACGTGCCGCTGAAGATGCACGTCTCGAGGAAGAGCTGCGTAGAAATGAACAGAAATTACGCGAAGAAGAAGCGGCTTTGCAGGAGGAAATGCGTCAGCGGGAGGAGGAGAAACGACGCGAGGCAAAGCGACGTGAGGAAGATCAACGCATATTGAACTTTGCCAAGCGTTCCACATCACTAGAATACGAAGAAGAAGAAGAAGAACAAAGCAATTACACTACGCCAGAGCAATCGCCAAGTGAAACGATGGCTGAGAAGCGCGAAAGACGTTTAGGCAAATTTAAATATCTGAATAAGCGAGGTGAGCGTTTGAGAGGGACGGTGTGCAGTGGTTGATGAACGTTTGTTGTTGTTGTTGGCTGTGGCGGCTAGCACGCTGGCGGATTTGTTAAGCTATCCAAGTTTAAACGTACGAAAACACACAAAGAGAAAGTTAGATTTTTCTGATTTGTCCATTAAATCTGTCTTTTGAATACGCCACATTTATGAAAATTAAAAAACAAAAAAAAAAAAAAAACACACACACATTTTTACGTATACACAAATACTATTACATAAATGTTGTGAATTGTCTGCATGCCAACGCTCGAATTCGTTTAAATGTATATAGTACAATAAAATGTTGAAAAAAAATTATAATGCACGCTTTTATAATAAAACCAATCAAACGCAAATCCGCCAGGGATTTCATTTGTGCGCTGTCCACATACATACACGCAAATATTCATCATCACTCACACGCATACTATTGTATTTAGTACATGTATACCAGTGTATATTTTAGCAAGTATATCATTTACATTTATATTTATACATACATACATAAATAGCAAATCATTTGCATTAATTATGCACATTCAAACATTATCATTACATTTATTGTTGTTTTTGGTTTAAAATATTTGCATTTACACTTTTTTAAAGCGAAATCTCTTAACCACTTCTAGATAAAAACGAAGATAATCGTTCGACGCCAAGTCCGAAATCCAATGAACGCATTATAATCGGTCACGAGAAATCCACATCACACGCCGAAAGACGCTCGGAAATATCGGCGGCGTTGGCCAAAAAATACGAAGGAAAATCACGAGAGGTTCAAGACATTTATTAACATTTTAGAAATGTTTTACGCTAAACTAATTGTTTATTTCACTCATTTTTCAGGAGCTTATGCTGATAGCGAATGGCATGGAAAATGAAGCGTTACTGCAACGTCAACGTGTTAAAGAATTGGAAGATTATCTGGACAATTTGTTGTTGCGTGTAATGGAAACACATCCAAAACTCTTACAGAATCCATACTCACGAACTACATCGGCTAAGAGGTATAGTTGAAATTCTATGCTATAACTTTTGTGTGCTCTCAATTTGTAACTCGAATTTTTATTACTTTTTATTGTCTTGCTATTTGCATTCACCAATTTGGCTCTCACATCACATTTTCATTTCGTTACACTGAACCACTAAACATCTAATCTTTCAAATTTAATGCACCTGTACATCCTCAAGTTTTTTCTTTGTTATTTGTATCAGAAAAAATTATTTAATATTATAATGAAAAATCTGTGCATAGAGCCGGATGTAAGGTTCCTTAGACAGTGCCAAAAAGTATGTGATTTGCATATGATTTAATTTTTGATTCATTATAATTGATTGAAATCTATCTATGTCTGAATACGCTGACGATTCAACGAATTTGATGTTATGTATTTCGTTTTACTGGCTAATGTCGATCGTAAAAGTCCGACGAGGTATTAGTTGACAGTTCTAGTAGTTTTGTTTTACGGAACATAAAAGCGTGAGAAATGCGCGTGTAATGAAAGTTTTTAAAGTTTTTTCCTAAATTCATGGGTGTCGTAGACTTGCATGTATTCATCTTAGACGTCAAAAGGTCAATCTGCCACGCAACGCGACGCTACAGTTTTATCTGTCATCGGCTTCAGTTCTTATCAACGATTTTACAATAAGGTGGCGCTAAGTCTGTCGGGTAGGTTGACTCCCAACTGAGTTCTGCTAATTTTTGACGGTATACCAAAGAGGTGTGTGCTCCGCAGTTATTATGATGGAACTTCACGCCTTTATGTTTGCACCGTTCAGTTCGACTCGTTTTTTTCTTTTTTCTTCTTTTACTCTCGAAGTGTTGACGACAGTGAGCCCCTGGATCAACAGTTTGGTTTCTTTAACGCACTTTTAAGTTTAGCCTGACGATCACACCACGCGGAAAGTATAATCTCAGGAAAGCAAAGAACCTTTGATGTCCTTCATGAACGTTTTCAGACTACGTTATCGTTTATAATCCTTTTTCATCACCCGTTACTATTCTTCTTAAAAACTGATTAGGAATCGGCAAAGAGTTGATATGTTAAAGTTTTTAGTAAGGAGGATTCCCTTTCATACGTGAGAAACCCAAACACACAGTTTGTATAGCTTTAATGAACATTGTTCGAAGTATTTATGTGTCAGAAGGAGACCAGACTCCCTGCGGGTTAGGGGTTCAAGAATTTACCCGCGGTAAGGCATGCCTGTCCTTAAAAGCGACTAAAACCCAATAGTTCCCGCGACAGTCGGGTCTTTATACCGGAACGACCCGGATTTTTTTTTATCCGGCCAAGGACTGTCATTCCCGCAACATTCCCCAAAAATTACTTTGAGTAATATTTTTGCGGTTACAACGGTTTTTGCGGTTTTATGCTGAACTGGATGATCCAACGGGTCTCACCAGACTACACTACTACACTATTTTCTGTGTCTTTAGATTGAAGAACATTGCTATTCCTTTCGCAAATAGAAGTAGTCAGTTTGGTCCATTTCCGATTGAAGGTCCAGCTGCCTTTCTGCGTCAAGTAAGACTTTGTCCGCTGATTGCTAGGCATACACAAATTGCAGTTATGCAGTCCTTAGCTCGTTACCAAAGTCTAATCGCTTAACTAAGCAAGGTTTATTCTTACTTTTGCTTCAGTTTCAGTGGAACGATAAGTTCAGTATTACTTCATGTTCTTAAGAGATACCCATTACCCAGCTCATCAGCTATCTCTTTGCTTCCGCTGTTCTATGACCCCACGTAAATGTGAACTCTTTTTTTCTTCAGACAGTATTTATTTATCGCGTCTTTTACGTATTGTGGACTTGCTGTAGGAAGATGAGGCTTGGCCATTTTTATGGAAAATTGTTTTTGACTTTCTTAGCTTGCAATGAACTGCAATTGGTTGACAGCTTAAACTACCTTTAGTTGGGTCCTTATTCCTTCGTGCATTTTACAACCATCTGAAAAAATATGAAGAGCTTGGACTGCATATCTCAGACCCGTTTCGACGGGATCGGACCGTCCTGTCCAGCGGTTGTTGCACGTAGCGGTAGAATCCCAGTAGGAACTGCTTGCACAGCAAAGCATTATGCTCCTTAACTCGTAGCATAGATGCTTCGCTGTGCAAGTGATGCTCCGGCGACATCAGAAGGTTTCCTGTCGCAGTCTTAAGGGCGGTGTTCTGGCATGCCTGTTATTTCCTCAACTGTGTCTCGTTCGTCCCCGGCGCCCAGATCGGTGCAGCATAGTTTACCACCCGCCGGCCAATTGCTTTGTAGGTTGCCAGCAAGGTTTCTTTGTCTTTGCCCCAGGCGCTGCCGGCTAGCGCTTTGAGTATTTTGTTGCGGCCTTGGAGTTTTGCGGCAATTGCGGTCGTGTGCGGAGTGAAGGAGAGCAGGCTATCGAATGTGACCCATAATATCTTAGGGTTGTTTACAGTCGGAATTTTTTGATCATCGACTTTCACATCGAGTTCTAGCCTGTACTCCTTCGTCCAGCTGGTGAAGAGGGTAGCCGATGATTTCGTCGGTTGAATGTGTAAATGTCTTGCAGTGAAGAAATGGGAGATATCGGCGAGGTAGCCGTTCACTTTCGAACGGCGGTAATGAGGATTCCTCAATGTCCCTGAGTAGCACTGAATGGTTGACTGTGTCAAAAGCTTTTGACAGATCCAGTGCTACCAGGACAGTTCTCGCGCATGGTCGGTTTTGGTTTAGGCCATTGACTATCTAGGTGTTTATGGCATTAAGTGCTATTGTGGTACTGTGCACTTTCCGGAAGCCATGCTGATGTGCTGGTGGACGCAGATGGTGAGTAAAAGTCGGGAGCAGCAAGGCCTCAAGTGTCTTCGCTTCTGGGGAGAGGAGAGTTATCGGCCGATAAGACTTTCCTTTGTTGGCTGGTTTCCCCGGTTTAAGTAGCGGGACCACACTACCATTTTTACAGGATAGTTGTCGTATTTGTTCGCCTGCACTGAACTTCATGAATTCGACGTGTTTTTCTAAGGATCATATCATTTGTTCATTCTGTGTCTATTGTTTTCTTTTGTTTTTTTTTTGTTATTTACTTTGAGGCACATCCAACTTGGACATTTCCTCAATTTTTTTCATTACAAAACTAAAAACCAAAACTGTAACATTCCTTCTTTGCAACTATGTATCTGAATTAATTAATCTGTTAATATGAATTCATTTCTCATTTTCCACTGTGTTTTTTGTTTTCCTATATACCATACTCTCAAAGTGTTCTACTCATTTAATTGTTTTGTATGCAATTTTCTATTTTTTTTCTTCTATACTAATCGTATGTATGTATGTTTTTTTTTATTAAATGCAAACTCCGTTATGTTATTTGTTGTGCTCTTCTTCAGTTTTAAAAATTACATCAATATGAATGACTTTTTGTAAAGAAAATGAGTTAACGAAGCGCGATGAGTTTTACCAACCGTTTGGCAGTTCGCATGTCATTGCCAGGACAAGTAAGCAATTTATTTATATTTTTTTACAAACAACTACATATATATGGTGTGTCTTGTATGTTTTTCTGCTCTCTATTTTTATTTATTATAATTTGAATTATGTTTTTTTTTTGTTAAAAGGTTTAAGGTGACAGACAAATTCATCGCTCATTAGATTTTGCTTGCAACAAACCCGAAAAAATGCAAATCAAATTTTTACCCCTAACAAATGATACTATTTATTGTTGTTATATATTAACACTTGATTAAATTGATTACGCTTGAAATTGCTATATCACCCTTTTTTCGTACATTATTTGTTAAGAAAAAAAAATGAAAATGCACAAAAATATTAAAATTTTCGATTTCTATTTTTCAGCGGCTGAACATAAAGAAAAATTGTATTTTTTTTATTTAGAAACTAATAAATCTAAGCGCGAGCTGAATAAAAGCAGAAAAGGTGATTGGACATATTAAGCGCCTTCCAAGCAGCAAAAAAAAGGAAAGAAAAAAGAAAACAAAACAAAAGCATACACAAAATTCAATATTAAGAAGCAGCAGAGAAGCTTTTAAGCCAGAAAAATCACCAAGTTGCCTTTAAGTGAAAATTGAAAGTGCTTTTTCTAGTTTAGATAATATGCATATATTTATTAATAATAAAACATGAAATGATAAATGTTTGTAAAGAAAATATATGAGAATTTCATATTTTTTTTTTATTATTTCTTAGTAATCAATGTATGTTTTGTTAGTAAGAAATGATTTTTGTTTCTACTAATGCAATGGAATAATTTTATGTTTTGCATTATTCAAAGTAAAAGTATCACAAAATGTATTTATGAAACAAAAAAAAAAAAAACCTGCTGAAGTATTTGCTGCAGCGAATTTCAACACACCACATATTACAACACAACTCAAAACTGATGATTTTAAATTTTACACCAACAACGGAAAGTATAAGTATTAGTTAATTTATTAGAAAATTAAATTAAAAAAAAAATGCAAAATTTGTAAAGTTGATTTTATTTAATTTTTTTTTTTTTTTTTTGAAAGTTAAAATCAAACTATCAGCGCCAAACGCCTAGAAATATAATATATAAATATATATGAATGTATGAAAAATTTTTCAAAACGAAACTTACAACTGTAAATAAAGCGATAAGCAAACTTTGCAAAAAAAAGGAGAAAAAAAACGAAAACTATAACTATTTACAAACATACAAATTCTTTGTGAAGAAAATCAAAAATTAACTAATGCATTTTTTATAAAAATTAAAAATTTGACTTTTTGCAATTATGAACTAAAATTAAGTAAAATAAGTTATTAACTGTACACTAAATTAACCTTTTCGCTGATTATTGTTAAAATGTAATTTAAAAATTTCCAAAACATTTTTTCAATTAAAAATTTTTTCTTTAATTTTCAATGATTTTTTTTAATTAAAATTTTTTTTTTAATTTTTAATATTTTTTTTTTGTTCCTTTTATGTTGAATTTTCGCGTCTTGGACAATTTTATTCGCCAATTGATAATCAAAAAAAAAAAACATAATTGTATATGGTTTTTTCTGACATTTATCTTTGTTATGTGTATGTGCTAAATTATCACGATATTGTATTGTATTTTAAATTTAAGTAAACATTATTTAATAAATATAAAACTATTTCTACTATAAAAAGGCTTGTTCCATTTTTTGTGATTTAAGGAAAAATAAATAAATAAGTGACATTCGTAATACCACGTAGAAACCTAGGAGACAATCTGCTGACCGATGTCCATATCATACTTGGTGTATGGAGGGAACACTTCTCCTACCAGCTGCATAGGCAGTGAAAGCGCAACACCTGAAGATGTCCGTGATCCCGAAACCCCAATGGATGTTGATGGAAAAGACGTTCCATTACCTGACTATGACGTGGTCCAAATAGCGATTACCCGCTTAAAGAACAACAAAGTGTATAGAGCCGATGGCCTACCGGTAGAGTTATTATTGTTGCTGTTGTCCTCGCAGTCCTTGGTCGGATAAAATTCCGGCTCGACTGTCGCGGGATCTTTTGAATTTCAGTAGCATATTAGCACAAGCATGCCTTACCGTGGTAAAATTCTGAAAACCCTACCGTAGGGAGCACCCCAATAGTCACCTTATTGAAGCTGAACAGAACGGTAATACCTGACATGAAATGCACCATCCAGCACCATGTGCAACAACCACTGGACAGGACGGCGTACAGACATTCACTGAACGTCATTCACCAGGAGTCAGTCAACACCTTCAAAGACTCCCTTCCCGTGAATGGCGTACTGGAGCAAAACCATCCCCTATTGCAGACAACGTGCTCGAGCTGCCTCGAGAGACCCGCGTGACTCTGGCACAACTTAGGTCTGGATACTGTAGCAGGTTAAACTCCTACTCGTCCAAACTCGACCCTAGCATACCCAACGTATGCCCTGCATGTGGCGAGTCTCCGCACAACACTAACCACCTCTTCACATGCCCTCTTAAGCCGACACATCTAACCCCCCTCTTCCTTTGGTCCAATCCCGTCGAAACAGCACGTTTCCTGGACTTTCCATTAGATGACCTCGGCGACTTTGATTGATTAAGCCTGGCCTAAGCGGGGCTAGTGAACCGCTACTACAATTTGAAACCGTAATGTGCTCTGTATAATACATAAAAAGGGAGATGACACGGTCTGCCTCCGAACGACTGATGGTTTTTTATTGTATGAGGAGTCTTTATTTCATGTCAGAAATACATTCGGAGGGGTAGACATTCCCTGCCGAGAGGCGACCGCAATTATTTTTTTTTATTAAAATCGCATCCTGACCTTTCGAATGGCAGTATCCAAGGTCCTATAGAGCGTTAATGGGAATCGCTAAAGAGTCGTGATTAATGACTTTCGTGCCTGAATTTAATGATGTTGATATGTACGACCTTTGGTTCCAACAAGACTGCGCAATCAATCAATTTATTCAAGCAAAATTTTGATGAACGTATAATCACGCGCCGTGGACTATTTTTTGTGAGGTTATGTGAAGTCACTTGTCTACGCAGCTAAGCCCGAAACGATTGGCGCCTTGGAAGAGAATATTCGGTGCGTTTCAGCTGACGTCCGCCATAAATTCCTGCAAAAAGTGTTCGAAAATTAGGCCACTCGGCTGGAATTAAATTGAGTCACTTGTCCGAAATTTATAACAAAACTAAGTTTTTGGCCATTACGTTAAATTATATGCCTTTTATTTCTTTTTGAAAACTACACGTCTGAATAAAAAAATACCCTTTATATAGCTATCATTTCAGAAAGCGCCACGCTCTGAGACAAAGTAAAAGTCATATTCGGATTCAGCAGAGAATTTATAAGAATATTACTATAAATTCTCTGATTCAGCACCGCAAAAAAATATTAAGCCCAGTGGAAAACGGAAAACCCCTCTCTGCTATCATGAAAATATAACGTAAACTCCTGTACATTTAAAAGTCAGTTTTTTAAATATTTTCTACGCCTAAATATATGCAATAACTCTGGTTAGAAACATTGTACTTCCGCTTTTTTATCGTAACTTTTTAAATGGCAGCAGAAATTGTTTCTGCGCCTGAACTTATGCAACATTCTGCATTCAAATTTCTCATTATTATAGATTCTCTGGTTTGGTGCTTACATACATATATATATGTACATATGTGTGTATATTAAATGTATTATTTTCACGATTTGAAATGTTTATCACTCAAATTTAGTTTAAAAACTGATAATAAAAAAATTTCATTTATTTAAAGTTGAAAACTTTTCTGCCAAAAATCTATAAAACACATTTATGAATTTCAAAATTTTATTATTATTTAATTTTATTTTTCACATTCATCAACACAACACTCTCTTTCTTGCTCTTATCACATTTAAGAGTACACAACACTATAGGCATTTGGCTGTTAATGTTGTACGACTTCTCTGCCGGTCTCATACAAATATTCATTCATGTATGGGTTTAATGCACAGTAAGGTATCGATATACAGAACAGGTTATAAGTTCATACATATATTCTAAATGAATATTCATTATAAAACCGATACCCCTTTTTAGTACTGCTCCGATAGCACATGAACTTTGTAGTCAATGGCCGTGAGAGAAGCAGCTTTGTCTCAAGTATACTCCTACCATCTTAAGGGTTTGATCTTAAGCTTCATTTACGGCTATTGATGGGAAATTAGACTCTCTCAGTTTCGAAGAGGTATCTCGATGGCTTTAGGGGATTGCTAAGAGAACAACTTGAGAATATAGTAGCCTCGAGCATTCAGCACTTGCTGGAACTCAAACGGATAAAGAATAGTATTATCGGTGTTTTTATACGTTAAGCTGGACAAAGAGCTATAATTTGTTCCAAATATATGTATGAAGCAAATCGAACCCTAAATACGCTTTTTTCTTTCGAATTGATTGGTCTCCCGCTGATTTATAGGAAAAAATATACATAATTTATTTTAAGTTGGCTCAAATCATTGGCGTATACGAAATTTGATCATCAAAATCGATTTATTAGTTTCGTTGTTCGTCGCGCACGAATGTTGCACTGTTCCATAAATCTTTGCGTCCTTTTAGAATAATTTTCACCTTCAAATCGGTCTAATTTTCGAAAGGAGTCTCTGCTCATTTCATCATTTAAAGGTTGTATTGGGTAAATGCGGATGTTGGCTTCCACTTTTTTCTTCTCTTCTACCTGCTTTACTCATAATTTCGTTCATTACATTATATGTATTAACAGCGTTTCAACTGAAGTGTCGCTGTCTTCAATTTCATTGGCAATTGCTAGTCGCCCTCTTGTATACCTTTCATCGGTGTCGATATTTACCATATCTGCCGGTGGTACGGCGACTGCTAGTTGGAGCAGTAGCTTTGGGCCGCCTTGAGTCAAATCATTTTTAGAACGGAAAAAAAGCCGATTCTAGAGAACTTGGGTAATGTACTTGGTGTATTGCTATTTCAAACCACTTTCACTGTTCGCCATGTGATTATGTCCTTTGTTCGAAAATCCACAACTCTTGAAGTTATCCACTCGTACAACAACTAGATCGTCCACTTTCATACCGAGCTTCAGGGGCTTCCACTTAGTCTTCTTTTGAAGGTCCTTCAAATAGTCGTTTTCCTTTAAGCTACATTCTCATTTTGGTGATCAGTTTACAATTAAGAGCAGTTTTTCAGAAGTTTTAACTTTCAACGGAACCAGACTTTTTTCTAGGAACTGAAACTGATTGAGTCGCTAATTACGAATCCAAAATCCTTTTTCCAAAATTCAAAATGGCGACCACTTTTACAAAGTTCTATTGACAACCATCCGATTTCTTCCAATTTTAATATCAATAATAATACTCAAGGTATCTCAGGAATAAAGCGTCATTATATTAATCTTATACATAGACTTATTGATATATCTCATGAATAAATAAAGTTCTTATTTTTTCTTCATTTTTTTTTTTATTATTATTTCATACTGTACTTTTTTGTAAAGTGTCAAGTTCAATCCACCAAACGAATTTCCGAATTGCGTGTTATTTTGAATAGCCTGCTATTCCGCTTCACACATTATTAAAATTCACTATAAAAATTCCATTGAAAAATAAACTTGCTACGTCAATATGCAAAACTATCGTATCGGGTGGACGGAAAACCGAAGACTTATTGTTGAAAAGCCTCTAAATCCTCAACATGTAACTGTATTGTGCAGTTTATGGTACTAGCAGCGTCATTCTTTATTTTTTTCGAAAATGAATGAATCGATTGCGCTATCGTGAGATGATTAATGAATTTTTATGACCAGAAGGGGATTTGGACAAGTTTTACTTTCGACGAGACGGCACAAAATGCCACACAAGCAAAGAAAGCAACGATTTTTTAATAGAAAAGTTTCTTTGAGCATCATAATAACAACTCTTATTCTAAAATCCGTTATGTAATTACATATACTAATATTATTAAATTTCGAAAAACAATTCTAGTTTAACTTATTACCTTTACCCAATCACTACTGTACAACCAATCAATTTTCCTACACCACCAATGGTCGGTTCGCTGTGCCTCGCTACGATGATCGTTTCATTGCGCTTCAACACACGATCTTCGCACCGTTTCGTTGGTTTCCATTCGTTTGAGTTTAAACACTGACTGCACGATGCACAACGTTTCAGTCTCAACGCAAACTCGACGAATAACACCAACCGGATCGAAGTGAACGCGCTAGTTTCCCCAACGCGTCGGCGGCAAATGTTAAATAACTAATATACAAAACAACAACAACAAAAAAAAAATAGTAAAATAGCAAGAAACTTTGTTCTAAGTAAATGCAGTATAGCGCTTAAGCGAAAAGCAAACGTTAATTGAGCTGAAAATCTTTTCGAATGTCTTGAAAGTGTATTTCTAATTGTAATTCTAAGCAAATGTTTTTCATAACGTAAGTTGATGGTGATGGTGTACATATGTACATACTTACATACATATATTGAAGAATGAGAATTTTCAAAATATTTATCCATAATTTTTTTTTTTTCAAAATTTATTGTGTTTTTAATTGAATGGTGTGAGTAAATGTGCGTGAACATGCAAACAATTTATTTAACTTTCGATGCTAAAATTGAAATGAGTGGAAAATAATATTTCAAGTACTAAAAGGCTCACAATAAAGAGGTGCAATTCAGAAAAAAATAATAAATATGTATGTAAAATAGTGTTTATGAGTATTTTGACTGAGAAGTTTTAAAATTATGAGATTAAAAATGAAAATACAAAATCAGTTATTGAAAATAGAAGGAAAAAAACACAATAAAAAGAAATGGTGAAAGTTTGAAATAATTAAAAAATATAATTATATTTAAAATACAATATTTAATTATTCCTAAAATAATTATTTTCATCATGGAAAACTGAAAAAAATCTGTGTAAAAATGTGACATTTCCGAAAATTATTTTGAAAAATTAAATGAATATGTAAATACATATCTATTTAAATAATATATTAAAATATGAAACATCACACTTATGTAAATGTACACTTACATATGTATGTATATGTGGACTTGTACATATGTACATAAGCAAATAACTAATTAGGAATATAATTAACAAAAACCGTAAAACGAATGGTAAGCTTCGATTCAATTTTTTATATACATATATACATTTGAATGTATGTAAATATGACACTAATGAAGGGATAGGTTACTAGTGCTCTTACATTGTACCCGCGGGTATCGAACAGTGCAAGCAGTTTTAAAACTTGTTAAAAGATATAATATTCCAAACGCTGATATTCATATATGTATGTACATATATACATATCCACATAACTATTTAATTATTTGACGTTTTGGTGCCTTCTTTCCAGTAGTTTCTTGATAAAAATTTTGTTTGTTTCATCTACCTACTACCCAAGTTGTTACCTGAATTTTGTTGAAATATTTGTTCTTTTTTACTTTTATTAATTATTTGCATAATAATTTAATTTTTGCACCTTAGAAGACATCTAAACACTATTTTAATAATAAAAGCATGAATTGATTTTTGTGTTTTCTTAAAAAAAGTCATTCCTCAGTAATGACTAAGTGCAGAGTTCGAACTCCAACCAAGTCAGATCCAATTTTAGAGCGTCTGTGTCGGCCGCATTTACCGAGAGGTCAGTTTTGTTGAGAGCCATGGGTTCGAATTCTGATTTAATTAATCAAATAAACTTTTCTTTTTTGATTTTGATCGCCTCTCGGCAGGGCGAAAAATAAAAGCTCCTCATAAAAAATTCAATAGCCGTCCGTAGGCGCCCTAGAATAAACTGTAGCTTCCTCCATTTTGTTAAAAAAACATCAAGATGAACACGGTTCTGCAGTTATAAAGTGTTATTTTATTTCAATTTACTTTATTTTATTTAATATATTGCTTTATTTTAATATATTTTATTTAAGTTTATTTTAATTTCCTTTGCTTAATTTTTTTTGAAGTTCTATTTCATTAAGTATTATTTTATTTTATTAAAAATTATTTTATTTTATTAAAAATTATTTTATTTTACTTGGTCTAAACTATGTTATT